>PVIA01004600.1:0-134105 GCA_004024845.1 Tonatia bakeri
CACTGTATAACGGAGAACGCACTGTGTAACAGAGTGCACTGTATAACGGAGAACACACTGTGTAACAGAACACACTGTATAACAGAGAACGCACTGCGTTACATGAGCACGTATGCCTCAGAGCAATACGAGACGCAGAAGCCCATCCGGGGAAACAGTAAAACAATTTCAAATTTTGTGGAGCACATCAAAAAAAAAAAAAAAAAAACTAACAAAGCATCTTCTAAATTCTATTAGTCAGATAAAGTGAATTTTTAAATGCTATTTTTAAAATCTGATTTCAGGGCAGAGTTCTGTTATATAGTTTTGAAAGAGAATCATGCTGTGATCCAAATGGTATTTATGACAACTCCTCTTACTGAATGTAATATGTAAGAGTTGAGAAACAGTTAATATTTTTCCAATATCTTTCAATGAAAGTACTATATAAACATTTTTTTCAAACTAATCGGTCCTCTCTCTTTTCTTCTCAATTAATTCAATGTATTTGTACAGGAATCCTTGAGCACCATAAGTTTATTTAAACTTCTGGAGTGAAACTGATCCAAAGGACATCACTAAAATATTTTTAATGATGCTGATTTATTAATTTAGAAGACAGGAATATTAGACAAGTAAGTTATAGCCTAAAATTCCTGGATAAAGGGAAAATGAAATATGGGGGTAACCTGCCTCCTATACAGAATACAAAGAATATAAGCCATGAATAAATTACACAAAGCGTGATTTTAATAAGGAAAAATGACTAATAATTTTTACCATTTAAGCCATTGAATGAATAACCTAGCTTTTTAAAAACATACAAAAAAAACTAAAGCAATAAAAACTAGATGGAGCTGCTAAAAAGAGGATTTTCTTCCATAGTCTACTTAAGACCAGTCCAGAATAGTTGATAATATAGTACCTAATAAATATAAAAAAGTCTTTTTTTATACACGTAAATTCAATATAAGGTAAAGCACAGATTACAAGACTTAAGTACACTAATGTTTATGAGTAACACCATTGCTGCCTCACACCCATACTTGAAACATTAATGAGGCGATTTAACTTAATATTAAAAACCTGTCATTTGCTACTACCCTAGTCCAATAAAAAGAAGCTCTATACCTAATTTATATTTGGAGTGCAAAGATGCTTCTCTTTTCCTCAAACATATAATACATTTTACTTTAAATACATTTGGTGCCATTCGAATTTCACCTGAAACTTGGAACACATAAAGCAAACAATACCGGCAGGGAACAAGACTAGGAAGGCAAACTCTTCCCATTTGCTTGAGCTTACCGATCCTTGAATCTGCCTACAACTCGAGTACAGTCATGGCCCACAGAACGTTTCAGTTAACACTGGACTGCACATGAGAGAGCGGTCCAGTAAGACCACAATGGAGTTAAAAAGTTTCTATCACCTGATGATGTCCCAACCACCCTAAAATGCTAACACAAAGCACTACTATTGTGTGCTTTCCTGGCTTATCCGTAACAACGCTATCCATCAGAGATGCCTGGCGCCACTCGCCTGGGCCCCAGAGAACTTCCCACAGACCTCTTTCCTCTCTCTATCGAAATCAATGTTCCCACTGGAACCACCTCTGTGGTTCTTACTGCGATTAAAAGACACCCTTTGGTGATGACCAGTAGGAAATTTTGAAGAAAAAAAGATATTACTTACAGGCTCTGAAACGTAGGAGGCGGGCAGGAACACATACGGTGAGCAAGGAGGTCACAATTACAGAGCAAAGGTGCATTACAGGCCTGGGGTTCTGCTTTTATTGGGATCAGAAGTTGGGCCTCTGGTTTCTCGGGCTCACTCTTTATTAGTAAATTTAAAACACAAGTGCTGCTGTTTAAAGCATGGAAAGAGAAAGAGTATGTAGCCCATATGGTTAGTCATAGAAATCAGGCAGGATCTCTAAAACAAGCCTCTGTAGGGGGTGGGGGTGGGGGGGCGGCTCTTTATCTGCCTTTATTCCCGATAGCTAGCTTTGAAGTGGATGCCTTGGCAATCAAAGCTGGTCAGGCACCTGTATAATAACAACAACAACAAAAGCCAACTGTGAGGGCTTATACTGAAACCACTCAGGTGATTGTGGTGATGCTGGTGTAAAGAAACCTGAAAAAGGGGGGGAAAATGCAATTGCAGGCTGCATGACCTAGGTTTGTGTGACTCTGTGGTACTAGTGCAGTGGAAAAATTTGGTAGGGATGCATTTCTCAGAACACATCACCATCATCAAATAGCACAGAACTAATTAACTGAGATAATAGGTTACAGTCTCTCTTGTCATTGGAGTTGTATCTGTCTTCTCAATTTCCTTCCTGAGAACCAACAGGCATGGAAACCCCAACACTTGATCAGTTCAAGGACAAATTCCAAAAATCAGAAATCTCATCACAGAATAAACTGGGATCATTAAGCAGGCATTTGTTCTCAAATCTCTGCATTTTAAGGTATCTTTGACCAATGCAAAATAATTCTTATACATGCTTAAAAGCCAGGTGTGGAAACAGTAAGCCAGAGAAACAGCCAAATGCTCTCAATTTTAGAAGGAAACAGTATAACAATAATCTCTTTTATGGGCCAAGTACTGAAACAGAAACTATGCATAATCTCCAACAATTGTCCAAGGTATGTATTATTGTCCCCTTTTATAGATTAAGAAACCCAGGTTTGGAAAGATAAGCTCTCTTACACAGCTAAGATTCAAACACAAGTGTTCTCAAATCCAAATTGAAATTTCTTTCCACTGCAGTGCTGTCACACTTGACTCAAGCATATCTCAACTAGTATGAACTCTCTCTTAATTCCCTTATTTTGAAATCATATTAATTCAGAAATAATAAAATTTGCCAAGAAACACATAATCTCAGAGTTGGTGGACTGAGTCCATTGTAAATGGTGTTTTCTATTTTCTCTTTAGCTGGTTAACCAATGTTATTTGCCATCCTCCATCAGTATCAGTTTTGAATTACATCAGCTTGAAATTATAGTACATGTTCAGAAATATAGCACTTTTCCCCTTTTTATTGAATTTATCAGGGTGGCCCTGGTTAACAAAATTATACAGGTTTCAGTGCACAGTTCTATGACATGTCATCTGTGCACCATGCTGTGTGTTCACCATCCTAAATCAAGTTTCCTTCCATCACCATTTGCACTCTCAGAGAATATGACTAATCCATCCATATATCATACTTCCTAAAATTTTAGAAAAAATATAGTTTCTAAAGGCCATTCATATGCCTCATGTCAATGGACCAACCCTTTTATTTTCTAAATTAGTTAAAAATAGATCTTGTAAATAAACATAAATTGTATTTTTAAACATTTTATTAAATTAACCACTATATATTTTGATGTTATACCACTGTTAAGAAGGGAGAACAGGATATAATACTATACGTAATATGATGAGGTCTGTCCAGAAACTCCAACCATTGCTAATGTAAAGAGAATGGTTTGAGCACCATCAATGTAACCTGGCAGCTGAGGAGAGTGGACTGGAATGCACATGTGTGAATAATGATGGCTTCACTGTACTGGTCAGTGGGGGGAGTAGACACTGTTGAGTGAGCATATGTACTGTGTGGCAGTCACATTCAAAATGGCTGAGCAAATAGAGCAATGAATCCACACCAAATTTTGCATTAAGTTTGAACATTCCTCTGCAAAATTATTCAGATGATTCAGAAGGCCACAACTATGGGCAACTGGTGATTAGCAGCTTCATCACGACAATGTACCCCCTCATGAATTGTGTCTTATGCAGAGATTTTTGGTGAAACATCAAATCACCCAGGTGACTCATCTACCCTACAGCCCAGGTTTGATACCCTGTGACTTCTGGCTGTTCCCAAAATTAAAATCACCTTTGAAAGGGAAGAGATTTCAGACCATAGATGAGATTCAGGAAAATACAGAAGGATAGCTAATGGTGACTGAGAGAACTGTGTGAGGTCCCAAGGTGCCTACTTTGCAGGGGACTGAGGTGTCATTGTCCTATGTACAAAGTTTCTTGTATCTTGTATCTTCTTCAATAAATGTCTCTGTTTTTTCATATTACATGGCTGGATACCTTCTGGACAGACCTTGTATATGATCTCAATTAAACTAACAGCAGAAAGGAGGGAGGGAGGAAGGGAAGGCAGGCAAAATTTCTCTAAATTTTGAATGGTTAAATTATACGGTTTAAGGAAATTTTAACTGCTCTCCTACTTACCTAAGGACATAGAAATCATTATTAAAATCAAACTTTTACATGTACATCTTAATGAATGATCACATATGAATCAATGCCATCTTTTTCACTTGCAAATGTTGAGGTTTGCTATAAATAGTTTAAATATATTTATTGAAAATATCAGTAAATACCATAACTAATTGAACTACTCTTATCATAACACATACAATATTTGACACTTGAATAAGGAAATTTCAAAAGTGGGTGAAATATATTTATTAGCATGTATTTATAGCGATCTTGGCATGCACGCCTCACACTTAGGGAGTTAAAGTGGAAATGTGATGTCTGTGCCAAATTCCTTCAGAAATGTTACACACTCTAATACAGTGTACATGACAAGCCTGAAGTGTTGAAAAGAAGCCATCTGAATTATCTGAGCACAAAAAAAAGCATCTGGAAAATTACCTAACAACTGAAACATCCTATTCACATTTTCTGGAATCTCATAACACTGAAAGGATGTTTGGCGGGTCCGAGTTTACACTAATTTGCAAGCTTTTGAACAAGTATAACAATTTCAAAGAATAGGTACTATTTGGTGGGTGTATCACTAATGAAATATGATTTTAACAGAAGAAAAAGAATTTTAACCTTAATTTTGTTACTTTTGTGTTACAATTCCTAATACAACATTAATACTTAGTGTCATATTAAGGTGCATTTAGAGATAATAGCAGGAAACAAGGGTCACAGTTCATTCTTTGTTCTGGTCCCTAAGGCTACAAAGGCTGGAATAAGCTAAATAAAGCAACCTAACTCCTTTTAAAAGATTTCTGAAAGAAAAAAAATGACAGTTATATCAGCCAGGGTGCTTGTGCTAATGGCTTTCAGATTTTCAGTTCAGGAAGCTGGATTCTTGGTGTTTTTCATGGAAACCCCACACTTTTATACTTTTTGCTCTCCCTCCCTTAACAGGGCACCACTGAACACCAGTGTGCAGCTGAAGACCTAACTTATAAAGCTGACCCTGTGACAGTCACAAGTGGGGCCTTCAAAAACTTGATCTTCAACTATTACAACCACTTCCTCTCCCACAGTCCTACTGCGACAGGAGGCAGAATAGGAATAAGGAAGCCCTGAGACACCACGCTGCTATCACCAGAGTCCAGCATCCTGATTACCACCCAGCAAGGGGGCCAAGTATGCGCACCCTAGAAGGAGTTGACTGCTGTTTCACCTTGCTTCAATATCATGCTATTATAATGAATTAGCATTGCAGTTGACCCCTAGGTGGGCAATCAAGGGGGATTGTGGGAAATCACATGAGCAGAGAAACTTAAAAGTTGTATAACCACTTGCACAAGCACTATAAAAGCTTGCCAGGTGAAGCAAATAATTCAGAAAAAAAATGACCCCTATAAAGCCTGCACTCTTTGGAGGGAAGGGGACCATTTTCTGCTAGCAGAAGTGGTCCACTCCCATATCCTGGGAAGTATACTTTCCTAAATAAATCCCGCTTGCTTCAATTAACTGTTCGCATAGTTTATTCAGTTCATTGTTTGCCACTACGAAGAACCTGGACCCTGTCTTGGTCTGCAGCAATTGGCGAGCACAGCCAGGAAATCATAAGAGAATGGGAGTGGTAAGAAAGTTCCATCTTTCTCTATCCGTCTGTTTCATTTTGTTTTCTGGTGCCTTAGGTCACCCTGGCTCCTTGAAGAGAGTCTGAGTTTTTGTGCAGGCTTGGGTCAGGCAGTGAAGAGTCCCAAGGGTGCCTGCTGTTTGAAATACTCCTGTGTGAAGATTACTTATTTGTGGATCGGGGGGGTTAGAACTCTAGGTTCCCCGCCAGGCATGAGACAATATCCAGGCCCTTCTGCACACAGTAAAATATAACACTGTTCCCTCCCTGAAGGGCTTCCCCTTAGGGCTACTTTCAACTATCAGGAAGGGTCACCAGTCTCAATACTTTTGGAACCTCTGCACTACGTCTCCTTGCACGGTCAGTCTTTCTTGCAAACCCACCATTACTCTGTTGAATCTCATTTCTGCAAAGTTCTGGCTAATCTGCTTGGAATTTTTCCCTTCCTTTTGGGTCTGCAAACATGGTGAGTGCTGCCTTTGTTCTGGGGCTAGGCAGAGATTACAAAGGGAGGGTCCCTTATATTGATATTATTCCAGAGTCAAGGAGGCATTATCTCCCTTCTCTTTCTATGTCACCATTGCTAGAGGCTATTAATAGACACCTCTTAGTCCTCTATTGTCTAAGTTGGCCGAACCTCATGCTAGTTTACCACATTAAGTCTAAGATCTTGAGACCGTTCTCCCAACTCTTTGGAGTCATCCTTAGTTACCCTATTCAAGTCCTGGCTCTATATAATAGACCTTAAATATGAATAAGGGTCCCTTTACTTTTACCTCCTGAAAGTCCTCCTGGGGACCTTTAAACCCAGGTCAGATTTGTGAAATTCCTAAAGAGAACAAATAAGGTAGAATGTCCCTGTCTTCTTCCTGCTCACAAAGAACAAAGGGAATTGATTCGGGTGAGTCACTTTCCCCTGCGGTGTTTACAGAGACAGGCTTACCTCTCCTCCTTAGGCACCTTCTATGTTTTAGTCTGGCAGAGCCGAGACTGGAGTGACCCAGGGCCACATGGATGGCAAATATTTCCCCACTGTTGGGATCTAATTGATCTAATTGGGTTGAGCAATATTATCATATTTTGCCATGTATATTGTGCTCCCATGAGCACTGAGCACCCATGTTTTGGGCCCAAACGTTCAGGAAAAAAGTATTTTGTTTTAATTTGTTACTTCAATTATTTATTTATTTAGTTAGTTTTATTTAGAAACAAAGCTGATTATCATATTCCAGGATATTATTTTTCATACAAAAACCATTATTGCTTTCTAGAGTTATACTGTTAATGCATTAAGCATAAATAAAAGAATTAAAAAAGATTTATAGAGATACAGAATTATACCCATGTATAATGTGCATCCTATTTTTTCCTCAAAAATTTGGGCAAAAATGTATACATTATACTTGGCAAAATATGGTATATCAGCCTCCAGTCTTTTGGGGAAATGTACCAAATGACTGGTACAATCCCCTCTCTCTAGCTACTCTCCTGGGTCAAACTTATAAAACCTTTGAGATTTGCTGAGGGCATCCAGTTCAATCGAAGCCTTCACCTTCACTAACAGCACAGGGGATACAATTAGTCTGTGGTCAGCTTTGGTCTTAGCCCTCTGCTGGTCAGTCCACCCAAGACTTTGAGTAGCCAGAGATGTCTGGTACTTCAGAACAGTGAGAGAATGGGGGATGCCCTATAATCCACTAGAAAACTCCTTGGGCAAATAAAGGGCGACATCTCCAGGGAGCCAGGGAGTTCCACCCTTTGCTTTCTATTCCCAGGTACACTGAGGACACGATGGGAAACACACACTCTATCCCCACAGGATCCCCGTTAGGATATATTCTTAGAAACTGGGATAAATTTGACCCTGAAAATCTCAAGAAAAAAGAGGGTAATTTTCTTTGTCATATAGCCTGCCTCAGTATAAGCTGAGAGAAGTTGGGGAAGTATGGCCTGAAAATGAAAGCAGTAATTATAATACCATATTCCACTTAGACCGTTTTGTTGGAGGTTAGGCAAGTGGTCAGAAGTACCCTACATTCAAACCTTTATGGCATTATAACGAAATTCACCTCTTTGCTTTTAGCTGAAGGAGGCGGTTCTTTCAGGAACTAACAATGATATTCTAAGATGACGCCCTCTTAAGTTCCCCACCTGTCTCTCAGGCAGAGGGTAATAGGTCTGAGAGCCCTGAGGCCTCAACCCCTGAGCTGGCAGCTCCAAGCACTCCACCACCCTACTCTCCAATATACTCAAAATTACCAGCCGAAGAGAAAATTAGTCCAGCAGGCCATACTCAGAGCAGAGCCTCCTATCGCCCACTGCTCCTGCCCTCCTGTCCCTGAGAGAAAGTCCTTTTCAATAACTGCCCTGAAACAATGTAAAGACAGGCTAGGAAACTCTTCTGAAGATCTTTCATGCTTCACTACTAATTTTCAAACCCTAACTCTTGCCTTTCATATATCCTGGAGAGACTTCTATATAATTTTAACTCTCCAGAAGAGAAAGAGTGAATTTGGAAGGAAGCTCGCAAACATCAGAGCAGTTACACACTAAATCCCAATGACGTGGGACTGGCAGTTCAAACGGTCTCCGATCAAGAGTCCCTCTATAATATTTAGGGGGGGACCAGAAACAGGAACACCGTGATTCAGTGTTTACCAGCTGGAATGAAACACTGTATTAGGAAGCCTACAGATTAAGAACAGGCTGGTTGAAGCGTTCAGGAAATACACTAACCTAGATCCATTCTCTCCAGAAGGTTGTTTTAATGGGATGACATTTTATCAGCCAGTCAGCCCTTACTATTCATAGAAAGCTTCAGAAATTACAAATGGGCCCACAAACTCCTATGGCCCAGTTCATAGATAATGCCTTCTCAGTCCTTAACAATGGTGATTTGGAGGAAAAGGAAGAGCAAAGCTGGCAAGAGGAAAAGAGGGAGGAGAAGCAGACCAAACTAATAGTGCTAGCTGTTAGCAGCACCTTTGGCTATGTCCAGCCACCTCAAGGTAACCTGGAAAAGCCACAAAAGCACCAAGGGCAAAAAGGTCAAATATGCTTTTAATGCAAACGCCCTGGATACTGGTCAAGGGACTGCACTAGACCACCCCCAGGGCCATGTCCCATGTACAAAGGTGCAAACCCAGGCATCTGACCCTGGAAGGCAGACTGCCCCCATTCCCAGAGCGGAAGGGGCTCATCACCTAAGGCCATGGCAGCACTTGAGGTCTGACAGTGCCCTGGGAACAGATGGCCCCTGACTACAACAGCATCTCAAATTCTACCAAGGAACCCCAGGTGCCCCTTGATGAGGTAGTAAGAAAATTAATTTTATTGTTGATATTGGCGCCACTTAGTCTATCCTAAATTCTACACCAGACCTCTAAATTAACATTGGGGGGTTGAAGGAAAACCTTGAACTTATTTTTGCATATACTCTGCCATGTCAATTTTTTAAACATTCTTTTCTAATCATTCCATAATGTCCTATATCATTACCAGGACAAGGCTTCTTGGCCAGATTAGGGGTCATTTTGAAGTTTCAGGAGGTCTCAGTTAGGATCTTTAAAATTATGTTGGCCAAAAAAAATAAGAAGGAAAGTAGCATCCCAGAGCTAATTTTACAAGAAGTAGGTCCCCTATTTTGGGACTCTGGAGTTCCTGGAAAAGCCAAGACTGCCCAACCAGTTCCAATTTTTCTAGAGCCTTGGGTAGCCTCCCCCATAGGAAACAACATCCCACCAAATGGGAGGCCCTGGAGTGTCTGCAGCGCATCACAGAGAAATGTTTTCAATACACAGGCTGCTGGTACCCTGTCAACCCCCCTGTTCTACCCCAACCCTCCCCATTCTTAAATCATCAGATTGATCCAGGATTGAAGACTAGTTAATGAGGCTGCTCTTTCCCTACATCCCTGTGTGGCCAACTCTTACACCATACTCATACAGATACCAAACTACACCCAGTGATATACTGTTTCAGACTTAAAAGTTGGCTTCTTTTGCATCCCTATCCACCCAGATTCTCAATACCTGTTTGCATGTGAGTGGACAGACCCCAGAACAATGACCCATCAACAATATCCATGGATGGTACTACCACAAGGGTTTAAACACAGCCCCCATGTGTTCTCAAGAGCTTCAGAAAAGGACCTACGAGGTTTGCAAGAAAGAGCAGTGTTACAGTGGAGATGACATCCTAATCTGTAGCCCCTGGAAGGAAGCCTCAGATGGTAACACTATCCAAACTCTGAACTTCCTTGAGGACCAGGGATATCAAATCTCTAGGAAAAAGGCCCAAATTATCAGACCAAGAGTAAACTATTTAGGATATATCCTAACCCCAGGATGTGGACCACTGTCACCAAAGAGAATAAAAGTAATCACCAAGCTAATGTCACCCACTACCAAACAACAACTTTGCTCTTTCTAAGGAATGGCTGGATTTTGCAGGATTTGGATCCTAAGCTTTAGATTAATTGCAAAGCCTTTATATGACACTAATAAGGGACCAGACACCAAACCCATTATTTGGGGTGGGGGGCGAATGGGCAGGCTTTTAATAAAATCATGCAGCCTTGTCCAGGCTCTGGCCCTAGGCTTCCCTGACCTAAGCCTTTCTCTCTATAAACAGAAGAAAAGCAGAAAATAGCCTTAGGGGTCTTAGTCCAGTGACTAGGAGATGAACTTCAACTGGCTTGTATTTCTCTAAGAAGCTGGACAGTGTAGCATCCAGGTGGCCTCCATGTCTAAGAGCAGCGGCAGCCACAGCCATGGAAGCTGTGAAGTTACCTCTTGGACAAAAGTTGGAAGTTGTGACTCCACATCAAGCCCAAGGTGTATTAGAAATGAAAGGGCATCTCCGTCAACAGGAAATGGATTAACCAGATATCAGGCCCTTTTCTTGGACAGCCCTGAAGTAACTCTAAAACCGTATAATGCCTGAAAAACTTGCAAGGCTTACAGACTCATCTCCAGATTTAACTCATTCCTGCTCAGAGATTATTAATCTTACCTCTTCCAGCAGGACTGATTTGTCAGACCAACCCTTAGAAAAAGCTGATGAAGAGTGGTTCACTGATGGAAGCAGATTTGCAGAGAATGGGCAGCTAAAGGTGGGATATGCAGTGGTCAGTTTAAAAGACAGCATTGAAGCACAACCCCTTCACCCTTGACCTCAGCCCAAAAGGCTAAAATTATAGCCCTTACCGGAGCTCTCAACCTAAGATAAGGAAAAAGTATATCTACACAGATTCCAGATATGTCTTCCTTGTTCTACATGCTCATGCTGCCATCTGCAAAGAAAGGGGACTCCTTACTGCAAGGAATTCCCCCATTAAACACAGAAAATTTTAAATCTGTTAGAAGCAGTTAAGCTCCCTAAACAAGTAGCAGTAATACATTGTTAGAGGCCACCAAAAGGATAAGTCCCCTGTTACCAAAGGAAATGACAAGGCAGACCAAGAGGCTAAGAAGGCAGCTCAGAGGCCTATTACAAAATAAGCATTATTCCCATCCATATACAATTCTAACTTGAAACCTGATTATGTGTCCAAAGAGAAACCTTGGGCTATACCCTCTGGATCAAGGGGGTATCCAGGAAGGTCCCTGGATTTACATTGGCCAAAAACTTGTCTTTCCCTAGGCCTCTTAATGGAAAATTTTAAAGGCTCTGTATGACTCCTTCCACATAGGAAAGGATGCTACAACAACTTTAGTTAAGAAATTATTTGTAGGTAAAGGATTAACACCTTCTATAAGAGACATTTGTCAGGCCTGCAAGCTTTGTACCTACAGCAACCCTGGGCAAAAGCCATCCCTTCCCCCACTGCTAATGCCTATTCAGCAAAGGGGGACCTATTCAGGAGGAAACTGGTAGATGGACTTTACCAAAATGCCTCCCTGTAGAGGATACAGATACCTACTAGACTTGATAGACACCTTCACTGAGTGGATTGAGGCCTTTCCAACAAGGATGGAGAAAGCCAAAGAAGTAGTAAAATCTCTCCTAAAAGAAATAATACCCCAAATTAGTCTCCCACACTCCCTAAAAGTGGTAACAGGCCATTCTTCACATCTCAGATCACTCAATCAATCTCTGAGGTTCTAGGTATAAAATATTATGTCCACTCCACTTGGAGACCTCAGTCCTCTGGGAAGGGACAGTGGGCAAATGAGACTTTAAAAAGAACATTAGCAAAGCTCTGTCAGGAGACTTCTGAGAACCAGGTTAAGTAACTACCTATAGCCCTCATGAGAAGAATCAGGGGCTCCCTGATTAAGGTTAATTCTAGGCTCAGCCTATTTTAAATCCTGGCAGGCCATTCTTAACTCTAGATTTATTATTAGATGCAGAAATCCATCAAGCAGTTAACCATATAATAAACTTAGGACAAGTAAAAAAGGAATTGAAAAAATATGGGGGGAAAAAGTCTTGCCAATTCCTAAAGAATTCCACACCACTAGGTTTCCAGGGAATTGGGTACTTCTCAAAATTTGGAAAGGGGGATCCCCTACAGGTCGACTCAGCCCCAAATAGAAGGGACCCTCCCAGGTTGTCCTAAGTACCCCCATGGCTGTGAAGCTATTAGGGTCAATAGTGAATTCCCATTTCCAGGGTGAGGCCAGCTCCTACTAACGCAGTCCTCCCCAGGACCAGCAAAAGAACCCAGACTCCTCCTACACCTGTGAACCCTTGGAGGCTCTCAAGCTTCTGTTCAGGAAGAATGGAGAACAAAGATAAGGCAATATGAAGATTCTTTATTTATTTACATTACACATTCTTACTTCCCCTCCTTGGGGCAATTACTCTCTCCCCTTCTCAACCTGAGTCTGCCTACAACTTTGCAAATCACATGGCTCAGCTCTTAAAGCTAAATACTTCCTGTTGGCTTTGTATCTCCATTTGCAGCAGGGGATACATTCAAACCCTGCCTCCAGATCAATGAGGAAACATGTGCACTTTCCTAGATCAGAAAACCCAGTACTACAATCTGTGGGGTATTTTTGCAACCCAGAACATTGAAAGGCTACAACCTCAATCCTTCTGCACCAGCAGCCAGCGCTCCCCTGGAGCAGCCCTATTTTCTCATATAATCAATCACCTCCAAGTCAAACACCCCTTCTGCATTGTTAGCAATGCCCCGGGGGTACACCTGTAGGAAGCATTTCTAAGGATCAATACCAACAGTTTTCTAGTCCTACATCCTCTGTTTAAGAATACCACCTGTGGAATCTCTCTTACCACAATCCTACACTCCACTGGTGGAATACCCAATTCAGGAGAGGAAGCAAATCTTGTACATATCTGCAAACAGGACCAGTCACCTCTAAACTGCCCTTACCCAGAAACTCACCAAAAACTACTCATTAGTCAGGGTTGACCCACCTCATGATTCAACTATGATCTCACATAAGAACTTTACACTTCTAGTGTTTTTTTTTTTTTTTTCCAAAATTCTCGCTTTGCTATGCAGTTCATACCCTACCAGGCTTCAATCTTTACAGAATTATAAACAATCCCCATTTTCACAATCTCACTGATGACCCTTTGGTAGCAGCCTCTCGTGCCACCCAAGTGCCCCAATTCTAGGGGACTCACTATCTAAGAACCAAGCAGATAATAAATGACAAATTTGTCTCTGTTGAAACCCAGCCTGTTGAGCTTGATGAGATCACCTTAGTTGCAGAGCTACCCACTAAAACAGGGATAGACTGGATTTGTGGGTCTAAAGCATATTGAACCCTCCCTTCCCAATGGAAGGGAAATTGCTCCTAGAATATGTTCTTCCTGATATCACCATAGCCTGGGAAAACACCACTTTCCCATTCCCACTACAGGCAAGGGGCACTAGGCCAAGAGGGTTGGTTTCCTCATTCCCTTATTATTTCTTACAGGCATTCTTTGGCCACCAAGACAGCTATGGGGAGATCTTCTCTGGGCACCCATCATTGCTTGTCCCAGGATATTGCTGAAGCACTAACTAGAACAGGGGGAACCTTAGCATTCCTCCAAAAACAAACAAGACTCCATAGCAAGGGTCACTCTCCAAAATAGAAGATGGTTAGATCTACTTCACTGCTTCAGAAGAAGGCATGTGTCAATATCTTGAAGAACAATGTTGCTTTTATATGCATAAATCAGGAAAAGTTCCAACAAAACATTCAAGGTGAGTCAGCATCTAAAAATCAAAACTCCAACTTCTTTTTGGGATTCAAAGTCATGGCTCATGTTTTCACTCCTCCCTTTTGTGGCTCCTCAGCTAATCATCCTATTATCACTAATGTTTGGCCCTTCCATCTTTAACCTGTTAAATTTGTACAGTCCAGACTCAAAGAGTTTAACATCAAGATGATGATGCTCCAGGATGATGATGATTAGTTTCCAACCAATCCCTATGGGTGATGCTAAAGCTGGCCAACATACAGAGTCCATGACGGTCTCAGCAATTCCTCTTCAACCTCTAGATAAAATAGGGTTGACATTTCCTAGTTCTCTGCAGGCAGGGTCTACTGTCCCTTTCTAGCAGGAGGCAGATACAGAAGATTCTGACTATCCTACCTCAGCAACTCAAAAAATAATTTTGGGGAACCATGCCTCTCAGGAGGAAGTTGAGACAGAATACAGTATAGGAATGAGGCATCTCTGAGATGCTGTTGTCACCAGTCAGTATCCAGCGTCCTGGTTATGCCTTGTAGCACCCAGCAAGGGGTACATGGGTGTGCACCCTACTAGTAGCTGACCACTGTTTCACCTTGCTTCTATATCATGCTATAATAAATTAGCACACCAGTTTGACCACCAAGTAAGCAATCAAGGAGGAATGTGGGAAGTCACATGTGCAGAAGCTTAAAAGTTATGTAACCACTTGTGCATACACTATAAAAAGCTCACTAAACAAAACAAAGGATTTCAGAAAAAAACCAACCCCCTATAAAGCCTGCACTCTTTGGGGGGAAGGGAGCCATTTCCTGCTCTCATATCTTGGGAAATATACTTTTCTTAATAAAGCTCTATTGCTTCATTTACTCTGTGTAGTCTGTTCAATTCATTGTTCATGGCCACCAAGAACCTGGATTCCATCTCCATCTGAAGCACTACTACCTACCTCTTTCCTCCCAGTGTTCTTTTTTTCCTTATCCAGAAAACTACTCCACATGCTTTGGGAACCAGGAGTGCTTTAAGCATTAAGGTGGCTTCCATTACCAGACCAGAGCAATGGCCTTCAAAATATGGCATACTACTTGAGATCCTGTAGGTCTCTGTAGCGGACTACGGTAGACAGGCACATTCCTATCTCTCTTGGTAACAAACCCACCTCCTTCTAAAAATCCCTTCTCCAACTCTGTATTCCTAGACACAGTGGTAGGATATTGAACAAACCTGGGTTAATGACAAGCCTCCCTACTTTCATGTATCCGTTCATATATTTTCTCTTAAGCTAGCTTGTTTCTGGTTTTGTAAGACATGAAATCACTAGGGTTACTGAGATTACTAAACTATACATCCAGCATTGTCAACATTCAACATCCAGTCTAAATACAGAAATCAGCCTTAACTTCAGGGATGTGACAACCACTACCTGCCCACCCCTCCCCACCTCCCGCTCTTGAACAAATTCTCATTGGAACTTGAGTTAGTCTTACTGATTAGCAGCTGTCTTTATAATATAAGTTGAAGAACAATAAGTTCCAACTATCTGCCTCAATTCAGGTACCAAAAAAACTAATTATTTTACTAAAGATCTACTTCTGTATGTTAAGCAGCATTTTTTAAGGACTTTATTTTAAATGTTAATTCTATAATGAGTCTAAAACATTGAAACTGTTTTGGGTTTTCTCCCTAAAATTTCTGATTGGTTTTACCAAAATGTTTCAAGGTATAAGAGAGGTCATGAAGGTTTTGAAGAGACAGAGGGCTCCCCAGAAAGTTAAGAAATACCACAAACACACTTGGCTATTTCAAATTTTGCCCCAGCTTATTTCTAGAATAGGCCAAGTATGTAGGTAGGTTGCAACCAAGGAAGTGTTGGACCTAGCATACGGGTCACCATCCAGAAGACCCTCTGGTCCAGTGCATGTTTCAGTACAATTCAGAGCCCCGTATAGGTTTGTAACTTGGTAACTGTCACACAGACCCTGAAAAGATCTCTATAGCGATCTGAAATACTGGGGAATACACATTGTGGCACTAACACAAATGCAGAACCACAAAATAGTTTAAAAATAAACAGAACAAACCAGGTGGGCCAGGAATTATCCTGGGATAATTAATCTTGACTCACCCAGCAGATTGAAAGTCAGTAAAAAATAAGTCTGTTCTGTTCCTTTTGGCATTTACCAAAATAGGAAGTTAAGGAAGAGAGTTGTGTAACCCACTGCACATGTGTATTATTTTACCTTTTTTCTCAAATAAAACAATATCAAATGGCATTTATGATAAACCCAATCAGTATAGTGTCAAGTGCTTTTCATCTCTGTGATCTGTCATCTAAGAAAGCAGGGTTATGAATCTGTAAGCTTATGTAAATTAATGAGTAAATATTTCTTCATTTGATTTTTTTCTCTTTAAATAGAGAAATGAGTTGGAAAAGTAATGGTATAAGAAGTTTTAGTCCAAGAGTAAATTACAAATCACTTTGATTCCTATAAAAAGATACCACATCCAAGTGTTTTTCATTTAACATGTAATAAAAAATTATAAATTGTATCTTTAATTTAGTACTGTAAAAATACTTTTCATAGTTAAACCAAACATGAAGCTGTCATTTATGGGCAAAAGGAAACCATTTTTCCCCCTCACACTACTACAGAAATAAATCATTTAAAATCATAAATTGATTTTTTTAATGCAGAAAAGAAGTAAATCTTCAAACTATTTTAAGATCAATGCTTTATACTTTATATTGAAATATAATCAATTTAGTTTTTATCTCAGTTATTGTAGCTACATTAGAACTCACCAAAACAATGCATCCAAAGCAAACTCATTATATAAAATTGTATTATACCAAGTTCTCAAATAAAAATAAAATGTAAATAATTTCACTAAAATGTTTTATTTAATTACCTAAATACCAAGAAATTCAGACAAAATTTTTAGAGGTCATTTTAAAATATTGTAAATGTGCTTATTCTTTAAGGACAATTATATAGATACTCATTTACATGAAACGTTTCTGTTAATGGATAGAATATATTCTTGAAATCCATACCCTCTCATGTTTTATTAAATATAATGAGATCATTAAATATTAAGTGATTCCTTTAGTAGAATATTGTCAGAATATTCACTACTCAAATAATTAAGTGCTGTATTTAAGTAGTCATCAATTGTCTTCAAAAGAATCTGTAACTCTATTAAATTTTGTTCTGATTTTATTTCTCTTACTTTAAATGAGTAGGCTTTCTTCTTTTCTTTACCACCCTTTTAATTTATAATGTTTTGAAAAAAAAAAACAGGTAGATGAAGAAATGATAAATGAGTTTGGAAAGAAATAAATCATACCACTTAAAATTTACATAATCCTTACCATGGTAAGGATATTTTTAATTTAGCATGGTGCTAATTTTTAAAAAATTCATTTCAGTTAATTCTCACATTAATGCTGTGAAGTACACAGTCCTGCTAAACCCAACTTCACAGCTTTACAGCTTAAGAAACTATGATGTATACACGAAATCACACGGAATGTAGTCTGAGATAGCACAAGTTATCTCAAGTTTAATTTTGACTAAAATTAGCAAATTGGAAAATTAAGAAGGTATTAGTTCTTATAATGTATATCAACTAAACAAGTATTTGTTGATAAATACATGAAAATAAATACTGCAGAAAAGCATAAAAAGAAAAATACATTCTCTTGAATGCAAGGTGAAGTTTTAAGTCATCTAACATTATCAACAACAGAGATAGTTTATTCATTTTAACCACTCAAATGCAGCTAGCTTCAAAACTGTTTGTAGTAATATTAATTTTAATTGTCATTGCTAATGACTTACCTATTTAGTTAGCAACATATCTTTAAATGTTAACCTGATAAACCATTGGAAAACTAATGTAGGTTTAACTAAGATCAACTGTAATAAATCCTGTCCCAAGGGCCAGCCAACCGAAGGGATTTAAAATCTAGGTGAAAACTGGATGGAACAGTTTGACCAAAATTGTTTCACATTATCAAACATAACTTTTTTAAATCTGCCGCTATTTAACACAGGGATAACTAAATTTTAAAGCCAAAAGACACTTAAGATGTGTTGTAATATACCTACTTCTTTTTCATATAAGGAACTCCACTTGACTCCCAGGCTTGCATGAACAACAAGGCAGAAGGGGAGTTCTGTGTTCGCCTTGACACAGTACAGAATCTACCTTGTCTTTTGTTCTCCTGCCTACATTCCCAAACCAGAGTATAGCAGATATTCAGTACACATTTTCTAAATTGATTAAATTCCTTAAAATCACAAATATTAGAAGTACAACAGTTTAGGGAGAGTACAGTTCAGTATAGTAGATGGAGATATAAATTAACCCATTCTTTATTTGATTTGAGAACAATTTATGGTATATAGAATGTTAAGATGGAATTTAAAGAGACGAGGAGAGTAAAGGTAGTATAACCAAAATAAATGCTCAAAGTTTACTAAATATTTGAGTAAGAGGAATCCTATGATAAAATTAATTCAGTTGAAGTGTGATTAAACATACAGACCAATAAGACAAAAACTCTCCAAAAGTATGTGTTCAAAGATGGCAAACAAGGGTTTCAAAGCAAAAGAACCTAAGTCAAACTATATAATAATGTGTAATTAAATTCTGAAAATGTAATCAAAGTTAAAAGAGATTTAAATGTATGTGATGACAAATATTGACTGAAAATTTACTCCATGTTAGGGCTGTGCTATGTATTAAAAACTCTGGTCCTCAATGAGACTATACAGAGAGAAGTGCTCTGTAACTAGAAAGTGTACAAAAACAATAGAGGTGAGCATTGCCTAGAATTTGGCCTAAGGCTGATGTAATCCAGGATGCAAGTTCTGGTACCTAAATAAGATGTTCTTTAGGAGAAGGAAATGTTCTTCTCTCTGTTTTTTCCAGGAACTCTGAAATAGGCAGGCAGAAGATGCAAAAGCAGCATCCAGCTTGGCTCTGACTGTGCAGTGGTCAATAAGCAAATGGAGAGCATGGGAGAATCACTAAGACAACTCAAATGTTCTCTTTTTTCCCCTCTATGTCTGTGGGCACAGCTCCAAAATAAGGACCCTCTTTAGAGATAATTCTCACCCTTTCTACCCCCAGATAAATGCTGTGTTCGATGAGTTTATGACAGCACACACACCCCTGCAGGGGCAGAACGGGGCTCATTTATCCTTATCAGTTCCACCAATTAGGAAAACAGATGCATCACGGAACAGTTGTGGTACATTAGTAGATGGCAGGG
This sequence comes from Tonatia bakeri, assembly GCA_004024845.1. NCBI lineage: Eukaryota > Metazoa > Chordata > Mammalia > Chiroptera > Phyllostomidae > Tonatia > Tonatia bakeri. Next base: position 19,266 of record PVIA01004600.1, read on the forward strand.
CACTGCATGGTCTAGGGAGTCCGGGAGACAGCTGGGCTACGCATAAACAAATATGAGTTGCTGACTGCTTGAAAAGTTCTATCTACACCGTAACTTTTAATAAACACACATTAATAATCACAGTTAATAGTACTGTGGTTATATGCCCACACAATCAGGCCAGATTAGCCAATTTTAATTCAATTCACACCACTTACTGAAAGCCTACCATATTCGAGTAGATTATGGAATAGAAAAGGAGTAAACCTGAACAGCTAGCCTTTAGTAGGTTTGTCATCAGAGGGCAAGGCAGTTGTACTAACGATATGAAGAAAGCTTCAGTGAGGTACACTCGGCGTCTTACAGAAGAGGAGTTCGGGATGTCAGAGATAATCTTTTGAAAGAAAATTGGAGCTGAACTTTAGTTATCCTTCAGAGCTAGTAGAAAAAAAAAAAAAACCTTTATATTCAGCAATTTACCTTGCACTATACACAAAGAAGCAGAGACTGGCAGTTTAAAAGAGCATCTGGCTGGTAGATTGCCTTCTGCAGTGTGTTCCAAGGTCCCAATACAAACATCAAGAGAAGACACTACTGAAATAGTCAATCTATGTATATACATACCCATTGCTAGAATCAAGGAAGACTGTGCTACTCCATGTAAATGCATTCCGGTGCATCTGAAAACCAAACGCTGTTTGAGACCCAACCACACTCTTCTTAAATTACACAAGAAGTCTTTCATTTTTCTCCCAGTGAAGCACCTTTTTGCTCCATGGATGTACCATTGGACTTACCACTTATACTTTCCTTCCTACATTCATTTGAGAATTCTATTCCCCATAATGATAATGACAGATGGAGTAGAGCAACCATTCCGTGTTCAGAGAGACATAATCTTTACTGTTACATCCTGTGAGTGGGTACGCAAAAGAATCAATCACTAAAGTAATTGTAAAAGGGAAAGGAAAAGATTTTAATCATTCTGCTACTCAGGTCACAAATGTCTGATAAAATCTGAATAAATATCTTGTAGAAAAAAATTAATACCGAGTAAAAAGGTTAAGAACAAGTTTATTTCAAATGAAATTACTTTTGTTACTTGATAAATTATTTATGATCCCTTAGTTCAATCTAGTATCTCCTCTATCTCCACATTAAATATCTTGATTGTTTTTTTATTCAGTGTTCCCTTCTCTGAAATTAGGCAATAGTAGTTGTCTGATGAAGTTTATTTGCAGGCTTTCAGAAATGCTAACTCAGCAGCAACTGGCTACACCAAAGGAGAGCTGTAGCCCACTAATGGGATCAGCAAAGCCATGGGGCACTTTAAAAATATGAAATCACAGTCTGAATTTAAAGCAGTCAATATGATCAAGATCTTTTCTTAGGTTAGACTAGAATCTTTTAATTGCATTGAAGGTACATCACTTACTGATGCATTAACTGAAGTATATCCAATTTAGACCCCCTAGCAATTATCAGGTCAGCATTGCCACTAAAATAACTGTTTTTATTAAAGATCAAAAGATGTCATAGAATAGTTTGCTTTTAGTGACATTATGGCTCACTTCTTACATATCTGCAAGAGTGCAGTATATGTCAATGTCTTAAATTGAATATATGCAATCATTTTGCATCAGAGAAGCAAATATCAATGAACATGCATTTTTCTTCATCGCTCATTAATTATTATTAATGAGCCATAATTAACATTAATTTCTAGAGTGATTCAAATCTCTATAACAAAGTTTAAGCTAAAACTTTCTTATATTCTATTACCTTGACCTAATAAAATTTATATTGTTAAGAACCTTGTGCAGTATATTACCTAGTTTTTCATAAACTTCATTTTGACTCATATTTCATCAATGTGATTAAGAATTAAAATATCTGCTAAGCAGAAGTGCCCATGCCTTTTTAAATATTTTAACTTCAGGTACTGAATCATAATTATGATATATTTCACAAGGTTATAAAAGGTTATTATCAGCTGAATGCTAAAATATTATAGCTATATGCACATATACAGAAATATAAAATTCACAACTTAATTGTATAATTAAATCAAAACCTGATCACACTTAGAACAATGATTCCTGAAGCCAAAGCTTGAAGCCACATTGGCAAAACTCAGAATCTGTTTCCTTTTCATTTTGTTGCCACCTTCGGGTGTCTGCAGAAAACTGGGATTCGCAATCATATTATTAAATTTAACTACTAGAAACACTCTTTTATTAAGCTCTGGGCATCAAATATAGTTTATTTTGAAGACTATTTTCAGTTTCACATGCAATGATCAGTACACTTTCTCACCTATTAATTTTTGGCATGTGAAAGGCATAGTGTCATGATATATTTATGCACCTGTGGCTTTGGGACATGCTGCAAGTTCGATAAAAACAGAACTCTTGGGGAGTGAGTGGGGTTGTTAGCTATAAGTTTCTAGAATTTGGAGGCAGAGTGAGAATGCCTTTTATATTATACTTAATAGTTTGTGCTTCAATTAATGTTGAAAATAGAGAGCCTACAGTAAACTTTATATAGAAGTAAAATGTAACTGCACTTTTTTTTTTTCTTTTAAGGAATACAACCTGAGAAACAGTGTGGAGGGTGGGAGGGAGTAGACACAGATTGATAAGAGAATGTAGCAATATTCTAGATGAAAGACTAGAAATCCACACAAGGTCCTGGCAATGCAAGCAAACAGAAAAGGCCACATATCAGGGATTGTAGACTAAGTTAACATGGAACATTGGGGAGATGGAAAGATTAAGGACAGCATCAGGTTTTCTTCAGCACAGATGATTGGGTGGCTGTAATGGCATTAAAGGAGAAAAAGAATTCTAGAAGCAGAGGGTAGGGAGGGGGTGTTTGAATGGAAAAGATAATGAGTCCAGTCTTTGGACCTGTCATGTTTTTATGTGCCTATATATCTTTTTGTAAAGAGAACCAAGAGGCAGTTAAAAATAAGAGGTTGTAAAATAAGAAACAGTTCAGGCCTTGATACGAGGGTTGTTGAATTAATCAGCACTCCTGCCCCTCAGGCTCTTGTTTGTGCCTTATTAAATAAGTCAATCAATACATTATTTAAGTGGGTTTTTAACACATTTCTTCTTTTTGATCTGCATTCTTAACATCAGATTGTAAAAAGTCAAGGAAGTGACTGTAGTAAAAGGCAAGCATAATGCACAATTAGGAGAGAGTCAGAAAAGTTCAAAAACATTTGCAGAATTCTATTCTCTTGTATAACAGTACCAATGATACGGCGCTGAGGCACGGAGAAACGGTTCGATTATTTTTAGCATTTTCCACAAAAGAAAGCCTAGTATGTTATAGAAAGGTTTCCATCAAGAGGAGTAAAAGGAATTTTCCTTTTGCCTTATAGCTTATATGTGCCAAAAAATATTTTTCTCTAGAAGCTAAATGCATTATACTACTTACTCTAAGGTCAAAAGTTGAAATATAATATTTATATTCCTATTGTAAATAGAAAGGTTAAATAAAAAGGGCATTCACTGAAACATGTCTGAATGAGCTAGTTTCTCATGTTGTAAGGTTGGGCGCCTAGCACGTGTTAGACACTGACCGAGGCACGGGATGTACAAAGCCCCTCGTGGCGGGAACCCATTGTCTCCATTCCCTGGAAATACGTCATTCGGTCTGATCTCTGGGGAAAATATTGCATTGTTGCCCTTGTAAAACACCGTTCCAAATAAACTGGCAAACAAAATAAATTCTTACTCTTCCATTAGTAGCAGGCAATGATTAACAACATTCAGAAATCATTGGTAAAGACAGAAAATCCAATTGCGTTTTAAAATCATGGGCAATTTTTTCCTATAAAAATAATTTTGGAAAGTCGATAATCGCACCTACGTATATCACACTCTCCGAATGTTTTGATATTCAGAGAACACATTTTTTTTTCAGCTCACCTTCATACAGCAACAACACTCTATATCATGTAAATCCCCTATTGTGTTATATGTTGCAAGAATGAAAAATAAAAATCATAATGCAATGCATAGGCTAATGCTTGACAGAAAACTTTTCTGGTTGCTATGTCTGAGTTGACAAGTTAAAAGGCAAAATAATATAGATTAAATGCCTTTACATCCTAGCAGGTGTCTAATCATCAATAATTCTCACTGAAGGCCATTGTGTGCAGAGCACTTTTCTTCATTTCCTAATTCCCTACTTGGCTCTCAGCAGAGAGGAAGGAGGGTAGACAATGATTTCTGACACCTCTAAGAACTTTGCACAGAAAAAAGGTTTCTTGCAATGTGCAACTATTATTTCATCAACATTCTCTTCAAAGTTATCTACTGGATTTCTCACAAAATGTGTTTTATTACAAATTGATATCTGTGGAATTCCAGGCATAAAAGTGGAAATCCAAATGACTATTCAGAAATTAAAAAAATCTGTATTTTCAACCAACAAAAAATTGATGTAGACAGGAACTCTCCAAGAGAGGAAACAAAATGATTTTATAGGAATTTGCTTTTAGCACAATACTTAGATTAGAAGGTACAATCTCCAAAATATTTGGTACAGAATAAGAGACTGATGAAATACATCTTAATATCCATTGTAGTTACCTTATAGTTATAGCACAAAACCAATATATAAAAAAATAAAATATCATTGCTTTCTTGGCCTTTTGACTAAGATCAAGTGTAGAAAAATAAAGTATCAATGATTTAATATTCGAATTGTATATACAGAAGTGCTGTTATTTCATGTCAAAATGAATACCATAAAGCATCACCTTAACTAAAGTGACATTTTTCAGAGTTGAATGGTTTATAATTTTTATCTATATTTTAGCATAATGTATTACCATTTCATGTTTTAGTGTTTGGTACACTTTCTGTGCTTAATAATTCATTTATTTTTGCAGAGAAAAGTAATTTTGTATCATCTACTAAGGCATTGGTTTCATATTTTCAGAGTAGCATTATTTTTAAATCCTAGCTCAAGTTCTAAAGAATTCCTTAAAAGAACAAATGTAATATTTTGCATCTATTATATATAGTACTCACACATATAACCAAGGTAACATAACCAAAACTCCTGAGTGGAAGCCCACCCTTTTGCCTTTTCTACAATATTCAGTTAAAAATGGCATGCATTTTTGTATTACAATAAAACTTAAAAATACAATTAGTTTATATGCTTGGTAAAAATATCCATCCTGGATTTTTAAATTTATATGCAGATATTTCTTGTATGTTGATATAGCCTATCTGCATGAGTCACCATAAAAGGCATACTTATATGTGTTTAAAACACTGTATTAATTTTGAGAAATTAAAAACAGAATCCATTTTTTGGCTGTATCCAGAATCATAAATGAATATTTCATTTAGTAAAATAAGCTGGCTAATGTGCATATTCCATGATCTTGGAAATGATGAAATTTAAAGATTTATTTTCTCAATAAGAAAGTGGCCTTTTACTGAACATCAGAAGGACAAATCCACACTTTCCTTACTCAACTAAAAGTCAACCAGAGAGGAGAATAACAAATCTTGTTATCCTAAATGTGTTCATAGCATGTCAGTTACAAAGTTCCTGGAGGGCACTTAAAATCTTTTTTTTAAGATTTTATTTATTTATTTTTAGAGAAAGGGAAAGGGAGGGAGACAAAGAGGAAAAGAAGCATCCATCAGTTGCCTTTGGACCAGTTGCTTTTCATAGGCACCCTGACGGGGACAGAACCCACAACCCAGGCAAGTGTCCTGACTAGAAATTGAACCGGAGACCTTTCACTTTGCCAAACAGCAGCCAACCAACTGAGCCACACTGGTGAGGGCTCCACTTAAAATCTAAGTCAGATTATTTAAATGACACAGGTTTTTCTATAAACCTTGCTTAAAACAGGAGTTAAATGAGATAATGTGAGGAGGGTTTCCCTCAGGACTTAAAACAATGTCTTCCACTAAAACATAATTGCATCTGAAACCAGAAAAGCAAGGGAATGTGATCACCCCATAGCCCCTGCTAACAGCTCCCACTTGGATAGTACAGTTTTTCGTTATGTTGTTGATAACTGATTTCATTCAGTTTCTAAAATCCATGTACAGAGAAGTAGAAAATTCTTCCCCGTTTTATATTTAATACTTTCAACAAAGAAAAAGCCTCTTCATAATACATTCTCATTTACGTGGAAGACACGAAAGGAGAGTGGGAGGAGAAAAGAAAAGGGAAATAGGCAAGGAGAAGCTCTCCACACTCAAATAACATACTAACATACTCTTCAGCTTGTCTCTATAGCTATAGAGTACCCCAAAATGCAAGTTTTCAGCTTCAAATGATATTGCTATTAAGACATTTTATGGTCACTTTTCTCTCCACACTTCTTTGCAGACATAAAGAACAATGTGCTACTACACTCCCCCATTATCTTCCCTCTGCATCCCTGCTTTTTCCAGTTCAAAAGGAAACAAGCATAGATTTCCTTGTTTCCTTGCTCCTACCCAAACAAGCATAGATTTTGAAATAAAAATACATATCATATTAAATCCTTTAAACATTTTCTGTGATTATTTTCAGGGTTCTCCAATGTTTCTTGTTAGAGAGCCTTTATTTTAATTCCTATGATACTCTACTAAAATATTTTGGCAAAAATATTGAGCAATGTGCATACTAAATTCTAAGGACTGAAGACAAAATTTGAATTGAACAATATTTTGTCTCTCACAACATTTCTAAAGTTTATTAAATGTCCATAAATTTATGGAAATGATACCGGGTATGTTACTATGTTAACTAATTAACCCTCATAATACCCTGTGAGATTCATTAAATACCTTACACTCAGAGAGGTAAAATCACAGGCTCAAAGTTACACAGCAAATTAATATCGAAGGCCAAGCCTGCATAATTTCAAAATCACAGCATACACCACCCTCTGCATCTGTGGTCTGTGGTTTCTTTCCTCTAACTGCAGATAACAGTACAACAAAGTTGATGGTGATGATGGTGATTACTAGGAATCTCCAAAATGAGTAAGAGTGAACGGAACCTGGAAGACAGTTTTACCAGGTTACTTTCCAAAATGTGACTAAAAAGATTTGAGAACATGAACATGTGCAAAAGCTCTTATCTGTTTATATTTTGCTGTTTATAATAAATTAATTTGAAACCCATTAATAGGGTAAGTGAGGTGATCATCACCCTGAATTACATTTCCTAATTCTATTCTTTCCGTGGCAATTGTAAAATCCACAGGCTTAGCAATGGGTGGGGCGGGGGAATGTTCCCTGCAGCTGCAGCTGACTTTCTGGCAGACTCGGAAAGCAACTGTGTTGGCAGCTTAACTAGGCATCTGGGGCTGTGGGTGAATTAGTCTGAGTACTGACCTTCCAGATCGCCGGTAAACGCTCTGCATTTCCCTTGCTCCATAATGAAGGGAGTTTAACTCCTTGTATGATCATGATTGAGGTTATTATGAAATCTTCTCTAAATTAATCAATGCAACCTTTATTTAATGAAATACAAGGGAACTAACAAGGATTTGGCTTTCTTAAAAGCAAATTGTATTTGATAAAAGTAAAATTTTGGATTAGCTACAACTTGTGCAACCTGATTTCAGATCTCATGATTTGAGGCCCTTCAGTTCTCTTACTTTATCTTTAAGAGGATACATTTCCAAATCATCCAATGAAGATGAAAAAAGTACATTGATCCTTTTAAATACCAACAAAGCATTTCACCACTTTCTATTTTAAAGTCTAGTTGCTCTGTGTGGAAATTATTTCTTAATTAAGTCTAAAGTACTCCTGAAGTAGTTTAAGAACATTATCTTTGTTTTGAGCCTTAATGAATATTAAAAAGTTGTTATGGCACTAAGTGTAAAAGTAGCTTCAGTTATTGAAGTCTATTTCTTTTTTGCTCCCTTCAAGGTTGACAATTTCTAATATTTTTAGATTTCTCTTAAAAGTGTTTTACAAAATAAATATTTCCTCAATGATTCCTCTTCTAGTTATTCATGCCACTCCCTAAGAGAATAGTGTGAAAAGTCAGAAATATGATGAGTTATTTATTAATGCACCCACATTCTTAAAACAAATGGAATTATATGACAATCAGATGTATTGGTTATATACTTGTATATCAATAATATGCCAATATATAAATCAATTAATATAAATGCATCAGTGGAATTTTATAAATACAACTAATAATTTATTTCATCATTTTATAACACATCTAATTAAAACTTTTCACTGAATGGTAAAAACAATCATACCTTAACCTTTGTAAAGTATATCCACTTACTGTAACTGCTGGATTGGAGTCATGCTTCAAGTTGAAAACGACCTTGGGGACGATCCAAGTGTAACACCCCAAGCAACTAACCCTGAGAGACATGAGCTGTTTCCCCGAGTGATGCCAAGAGCCAGTGACGCAGTCATCCTCAGAGCCCTAATTCTTGATGCCCTACCCCTTGCACTTTCCATTTACACTGTGCTGCTGCTCTGAAATTAGATTTAAATGGGATTGAATGAGATCATGTTTAAATCTAAAATACAGCGAAGCTTATTTTAAACTTTCATCCAATTTTGTTATAACTGATTTCTTATGTAGAATTTCCCCTATGGCCTATTATGATCTTTGGTTTTATTTTTTCACATAATGAAGTTATAATACCCTTACTTCAAACAAATTTCAGATAAAGCATTCACACACACATCTGAACAATATAGTAGTAATGATTAATAGCTAACATAGGAAATATATTAATACTTTGAAAAATGTTCTTAGGGCATTACAACAAGTAAATCCCCCTGCTCTGTTTTCTTTTATTCAATGAGCAACAGCAGTATTGTGTTTTATTTTAAGCCTAATGCAGTAAACAAAATTAAAAGTGTTCTGAAATACAAATAATCTATAATAAAATGTGGGTTATGGTTTATCTACAAAAGGACTTAAATAACTCTACTAATCATAATTAATGTTAAGTAGGTATACTTTAAATAGAAATGTTCATGTGATTTCTTCTCAGTATAAGAATTTGCTCAAAAATTGAAGTCTTGTATTTAAAAAATAAATCAAGATTATGTACATTCATATACATTCATGCCCCAAAATGTATTGAACTGTGTGCCAGACAATATTCTAGAAGTAGAAAATTAAAACCAACAGTATTTCTGCATTCACAATTTAGTGTCTCTTGGGAAAAGGCAGAGATATAAACAAGTTAACACAATGACGAGGTAATTCCTGATAGTGACACTGTATTAAGTGATGTTGGGGGGACTACATTAGATTACTCATGCATTTAGATTAATATCATGATGTTTATGTTAGCAAATATACCCTTTTCATTTCTAAGTGTTTGTCATATCTAATTTATACTATATAATTTTGTTTAAGTTAAAGGAGAAAAAACTTTTTTGCAAGTGCCTTTATGCTCTTTCAAAAGTTTTTATTTATTATTAGAATTTTGGTTAAGGAAGATGGCTCTCTAAAAGGCCGAGTTCTCCCTGATTTTAAATTCAAACCAGCAATGTTCCCTTTGAAACACCTCTCTATAGACACATCAGGAATTAAATGTAGTGACTGCTTTTGTAAATTTTGCTTTGTTTTGTTCTGAAATCAATACCTCATGAAAAGAATTCAATGATTAAACAATTGCTCTGTTTTTAAGACATTTTCTGTTGTGTTATTTTTCCAAGTTTCTCCTCTGACCACTTGTAGCCGAATAAAGCACTTTTTCAAAAGTTGATAATTTATAAATTGCAAAACCACAATAAGAAGAGTTTCTCCTGGGACTGACTAGCAAAATGTAAGTTCTTCCTAATTATTGCATTCCATCACTTCCACTCATATTAATGTCAATATATGAAAAAACAAGAGTACTAATTTTAAGACAAATTAGGTCTTGACTCAAACCAAATAGGGAAGGTAGACTTAAAAAGTTATTTTTGGTCATATGTGGGTTAATATTAATTATATCTACCTTTTAGATGTTAGAATTCTTTATTACTAGTACTGTCCCCCTAGAATTAGTTGCCAGACATATTGCACGAAGGTCATTCCAAATTTTTTTTAGTTTTACTCTAACTTCTTTGACCATGTCTGATGTCTGTATCCATTGGGTCCATCAAAACTTTATTTGTTGATAACAACTATAATTTTATATCATCTCATTTGGAGATTCTATTTTCTATCAGCTTAATGAAGAAAAATATGCCTAAAGGTACACAAGATCTACATTTATTCTCCTAATTATCATCGGCCCTTTTGCTTTCTTTTACACCTATTCTGCTACCTGACTCTGATCTCAAAAGAAAGCCAGAAATCTCTTACTTATTCTTGTTTCTTTTTTCTTTAGTCTATCTTTTAAAGTGGAAAACACCTTTAGATCTATGAGATATAAATCTTTCATCATTGATAAAACCTGGCAAGATGAAAAGGAACCTCTACAGAAGTTTCCAAAGGAGCATTTGGTTTTAATTTGTATTTCTCTGATGATTAATGATGTTGAGTACCTTTTCATATGTCTAATGCCCATCTACATGTCCTCTGTGGAGAAGTGCCTATTCAGGTCTTTTGCCCAATTTTTTTAAAATTGGGTTGTTTGTGTTTTTTGGTGTTCAGTTTTATAAGTACTCTATAAATTTTGGATATTAACCCCTTATCAGATGTATTGGCAAATATATTCTCCCATTCTGTGGGCTGTCTTTTTACTTTGTTGATGATTTCCTTTACTGTGCAAAAACTTTATAGTTTGATGTAGTACCATTGTTTTTTTTTCTTGTGTTTCCCTTGTCTGGGGAGATACAACCAATAAAAAATTTCTATGAGCAATGTCCAAGATTTTGGTTCTTATGTTTTCTTCTAGAATTTTTATGCCAAAGGGGCATTTGAAAAGAAACAATGAAGCTCTTAGATAAAAGAACAAAAGGTATGCCATAATCTGTGTTCTGCCACTGATTACTAACAGTCAATGACTTTGGCTACATTGTCTGAGATTAATTTACATCAAAAATAATTGTGAGGAAAGGTTATTTTATTTTAATACTAGATCTCCAAGAAAGAAACAGTGACCATAAGAAATTATTAAAAATGCAAAAATTATTAATAAGCAGTCATCAATTACAAGTTTTTATATTTTTGACATTTACAGAAAAACAGCCTATAGACTTCCTATATTCTGGAACGGAAATTATTTTGAAATATATTAATTCATGAAATATTTTTTCACAAATACCATGCTTTACTTGAAGTGTAGTATATTTTAAAAATAGGCTACTAAAAAGTCTTGGTCCAGATGATAGTGCCATTTAACTTCCCAGAATGCAAATCTAATATCTAAGACTTTAAAATCAGTATTGCTGCCAGAATGCAACTTTCAAAAAAATCATTCATTCATGGTCACATATGCACTACATATTTTGAGCATGTAGACGCAGCCAATATATATGAGTACCTTTCATAATTTCTTTGTCTAGACCAAACTTCACTGTCATAAAAATTGAAAGTATTTTTGTAACACAAATAATTAAAACCCAAAACATAAATACCAACTTTCTATATACTCTCAAAATGTGCACCTATTTATCATTAGATTTCTCCACAATTTAAGGTTATGGCACTATAAAATGAGCACAATCTAATCCTTTTTAGGAAAAAATATTATTTGACAGAAGATGAAGGCGTCTCTTGTGAATGAATAATCCCACTGCTCTGTATAGCTCCCCCATGCTGAACTCTTACTTGCCAAGTGTTTAACCACTGGCATTCATTCTAATAATTGTGACTTCCATTTCATTTCAGGAGGCCAGGAGGCCAGACGTGAACAAAGAAGTCTAGCAGCACTTTCACTTAGGCTTATTAGTCTAGAAGATGTTCATCTCAGAGATTATCTCTTTGAATTCTAAGATGACGTGCCATGGAAAAAATTCCGTATTGATTCTGTCTTCCACAGATAAAAGATATGTGAGATAGAAAATACAAAGAGTTTTCTACAAAACATTCACTTTTCTATTAAGGTAAAGCAAAAGTTTTATAATGTAAATATCAGCAAGGTGGATTTATTATATTAGAACTAAAGAAGACTATGAATTATTCTTGTTCCCATTCAAAACACTAGAACTGGTGATGCATGAGTATAGAGTGCATTCACCTTTATTTTATATCTAGAATTTCATTAAAGAATAAATTATATGGTATACTCTCCTCCCAAAGTATTACAAAATCATTAAGAAATGCAACTTACAATTGTTCATATATGAGATGATTTTGACTGAAAAAATTTCAACGCTTTTATGTTTTTCTTATCTGCTTTCCTTAAATCTCAATGTATCAAAAAGAAGCTTTATTTCTTATCAAGAAAATATAACTCAGAGATACCAGTGTACTAAATATACAATGACAGTGAACATTGTTTGTCTTTATTTAGTTTTAAATAAGTGTTATTTTATTTCGAACTATCAAGTACCACCAAGATCACTGGAAGGCACAATTAACTTAACAATATCCTGAAACATGAAAAGATTAACTGACAGTTTAATCGAGGTCACTTTTCTTACAGAGAAGTAATTAAGCAAACAATATCTTTTCAAGGAAAGTTTTCTCATTTCTTTTGTTCAAAGGTTTAATTCAATTTTTAGTATTTCAAATAATAAAAATGTTCTCCTTGAGCTTGTGTATTTTGTGACATTTTTATATTAAATCAGTTCAAAGTGTACAAAAATTTCAATATTTTAAATCCTGACCCAATTAATGGTAAGCATTTTGATAAAGATATAGCCAAGTACAAAGGTTTTACAAACAGATAATATAAACAGTTAAAATTTTCATGATTTAATATATTGCCTTAAATGTTAAAGAAATGAGTGAACTATGATACGTATTACTGTTTAGGAAGAAAGTTTTTTATGCTGTATGAAAGCACTGCTGAAACCAAAGACTCAAGATCAATATAAACCCCATTAATAAAAAGAAATACCACGAGTGGACCACACAGTAGCTTCCCTAACGCACTATTTTATGAAAGTGTTTAATGTATCAAGAACAGCACCAAAGAGTCACTAAGACACAAAGATGACAGAACAGCACCACCTAGTTACCTCTGTAAAAGTTTCCAAATATGTATGCATTTCTGCCACACTTTTGAAAGCTGAACATATTTTCCAAATACATCAGCTAGAATAGACTACACTCTTGCACATTATCACTGGCAACAGAGCACTTACTTCAATTGCTTTAATTTTCAAGTTTCTTTTAAAATAAAGAGAGCAAAATTAAAGATAATGATTTAGCTGAGGTTCTTCTAACAGTATGTTGTAGTGCTGTATCTAATCCACATAAATGAGTCTCCAGCGACATTCAACCTTCATCTCATGGCACACGCAAACTAATCACTAAAATTCTGCAGCCCATCAAAAAAAAATATATGTTTTGCCTATCTGACAAAAAATAGATACAATTTTGATTCTTTCACATTGAATGGCTATTATTGGGTCAGCTGTTGTCATTTTGTTAATTTGACAATTTAAGGGAAAAGAGGTCAGTGTCCCTGACTAAATAGTCAGGTACTGAATGTTTTAAAAATTCTTGTGGCAGGCACATCGATTGAAAATCACTGTGCTAGACTGCCACCATTATGATTTCCAATGTATATATTTATTTTTTTACCCTATCTCCTATAAGATATATATCACCTACTCCGGAGACACCACTGACCAATAAATAATATTCAAAAATACCATAAAATCTATTAGAAATATGATATCATTTGCATGTTTAGGTCATCAGTCCAACTTAAATACTAAAATAAGTAACATAAAGATCTCAAGAGTCCTGGTAAGGTATCTCAGTTGGTTGGAATGTCATCCTGATACTCCAAGGTTGCAGGTTCAATCCCTGGCCAGGGCACATACAAGAAGCAACCAGTGAATGCGGAAATGAGCTCGCTCTCTCTCTCTCTCTCTCTCTCTCCCGCTTCCTCCTCCCTCACTCTAAAAATCAATTAAAAAAAGATGTGAAAAATATTTGCAACCACTCATATGATTTTGTAATTTCTGACATTTTAAATAAGTGCTTATAAAATTTACTTTGTTAAAAACTTTTAAATGGTGTTCTCATCTATTCTCCAGTCTTGTTTACCGGATGATTGATATTTCAATCATATTCAGAAAGATTTCAGAAACAACATTTAATCAGCACTCTAAAGAAGTAATACTATAGTAGTACAGATTTTAATAAGGCTCAAAGTATTGTAATATAAGTAAGGGCAGAGTTTTAATATATATGACAGTGTATAAGGAGCATTGTTTTTAGATAGGACACTTTAAAAATGTTTTCCCTGAGGCATCAGCAGCTCTTTAAATGACTGCTGCTGCTAACATCAGAATTGCTCAAGCAGAACTCCAGCTCTAAAAAACTAAATATTGTTACTTGTTACATAGATCCTTCTCACAGACCTCTTCTCCCCTACATTCCCTCTGCTGACCTGGTCATCTGTTCTGGCCCACTGAACCTTTATGAAATTAAATGAATCATCCTCTCAAACAAATCAGTTACAACAGAGCATGCCTGAATATTTCTTTTTCAACTTGTTAGCTTATTTCAAGTTATAGGAAGGAAGGAAGGAAGGAAGGAAGGAAGGAAGGAAGGGAGGAAGGGAGGAAGGGAGGAAGGGAGGAAGGGAGGAAGGGAGGAAGGAAGGAAGGAAGGAAGGAAGGAAGGAAGGAAGGAAGGAAGGAAGGAAGGGGAAAGAAAGAAGGATGGACAGGGGAGGCAGGAAGGGAGAAACAGGAAAGGAAAAGAAAGGAAAAGTAAAGAAGGGAAAAGTAAAAAAAGAAACTGGCATTATACTGAGAATGTTTTCTGGATAAACAAGTGGAGAATATGAGAGATCTTTAATCCAATGTTAAATAAAAAATCTTAAAGGATCAGTGAGGTTAATAACATTGTTATTAAACTAGTGATGTCATAGTCTCACTGACATACCCACATTCTATGGCTACAGAAAACTTGGAATTTTATTCCAGGAAAAAAATAATTACATATTTTGATTTGATTATTCTGTGTCTCAGACACTAGACTATAAACTCCATAAGGGCACAAACTGTTTCCATTTTGTTCATTTTTATTTACAACCTGGCCTTCAACCAGGTATTTGTTGAAAAAATGAATTAATGAATAATTATGCTTAAAAAAACAAAAGCTATGAAGAATGAAATGATTGTCCAAATTAATCACATACACACAAACACAGATTAAATGCACAGAAAAACAAAATTGAACACAAAATCGCAACACTTAATTCAGTCTACTTCCTAATAATAAAAACAACTGATGGAGCAATAATTTACTAATTTTCAAAGTTGCTGTATAGATGTAATTTCATGAGGAAAATAATATATGACCCAAATGCATATGGATGATTACAAATTAATTTGTAAAACTCAATGACAGCATAAGACATTTTCTGAAATGTATAGACACGTGTATCAAAATAAAAATATTTTTACATGTATAATCTTTTTAAACACTGAATAAGGAATGCATGGGTAGGTATAAAAGTGAATTTTAATAAAAGGTATTTTAAGAGCACACAGTTAGTGCTATAAAATATCTTTGGGTGGAAAGTGGGGATGAGAGGGAAGCTATTCCTACAAGTTTGCAATCATCCATAAGATCTCTCTACACTACATCACCAAAGAAGGGATGTGGTGCCAACCAATCTCTGAATCTGCAGTTGGGGAGCTGGGCTGCAAGAGAAGTAACTTGCTCAAAGTGTCTAAAATGGGGGCACGGCTTAGATGAGAACTGAGGTCCCTTGATTCCTACCATTATGTCTTGCTGCCGCAGGGCACTTTCCAAAATCAAAGCCTGAATTAGTCCAATGGTACCATTTCCCTTTACAAAATAGAGAACTCTCACTACAAAATAATGAACCCCCACCAGGCTAGCCTCCGTACCACTTCCACACTAACCGTGCTCTGGCAGGTTGTTGCAAGTGTACCACTCAAGGATCAGGAATATCTAATTACTCGCTCTTCCTCTGTCACCAAGTCCCTGCCATTCACCTTGGTACACCCAGATGATAAAAGATCTTAGGAGAAAATATCCCTAATGCCTGATCAAAGTGTACTGTTATATGATCGTAAGACCATTATTGAAAGTTAAAAAGATTATTAATCTTCGCAGTCTGTTCATACCCAATCCTCATGCATAGCTGCTGCAATATAAAATGTACTTTCATGCTATCATATCCTTTGAGAATAATCTGTTCTGCTTTGTTGGTAGTCTGTACTTGCACAGTCAACAAAATGGGGTAAAGTAAAACAAAACTTTAAAATAAATCTGACTTTATGACCTCTACCAGGCATCTAAAAAGCTATGAATTTATTTCTCTACCAATATCTCTATCTTAGCTATTCCATGGAAGTGGAAAGAGATGGAGAACTGAAGCCTCACACTATTAGACTTATCTCACCCATTGCACTTCTATGTTAAAAAAGAAAGAAAGCCAGAGGATATGAAATTATCCTCTGTAAATTTTACTAGACATTTATAAATAAATCCATAAATGTTACTGAACATTTATGTTAGCTTCAAATCTTTCTGTAAAGACAATTCACTTAGTAAAATATTCTTTTGATGAATATTTGGGGTATCACATTTATTATGGTGACTCTGGACAGGATTGTTGGTCTAAAATGCTTTAGCAT
The DNA here is from genome assembly GCA_004024845.1 of Tonatia bakeri. Classification (NCBI taxonomy): domain Eukaryota; kingdom Metazoa; phylum Chordata; class Mammalia; order Chiroptera; family Phyllostomidae; genus Tonatia; species Tonatia bakeri. The sequence goes on from PVIA01004600.1 coordinate 35,945, forward strand.
TTAATGTAATAAATAAAAGTCCTTCCTTCTTATAGCAAACTGAAAAATCAACTTCTGAGTGGATCATTATGACTAAACATGTTGAGAAATATGAAGGTGTGATTCTTCCTCACATTTTTTGTGTTTCAGATACCATGTGGTTACACATAAAACATTAAAAAGAAACTTAATTTCTAATCATAGATTTAAAGGAATATCCTCAGTATAATGAATAAAATTCATAACGTAGTAAAATAATTTTCCACCAAGACAGTAAAATAGTCAACACAAACCGCTTCCCAAACCACACTCCCTTCCATTCACTAGTCTCTAGGAAGTTGTCAGCAAGGGTTAAACAGACATCACACTAAAGAAGGAGGTTAATCTGCTGTGGCTGTTGCATCATACTGACAGGATTTAACATAAAGCAAGATATTAGGTACTAAGAGAAGCTATGGGAGAATATAATTCTTAATATCAACCCCATAAAGTGGCCATAACCCCTAATAAATTGAGCTTATTTAACCTACTTCAGGTATTTATTTATTAAATGTATATTTCAACATAAGGATGACAAAAGAATTTCAGCACCTGGCATCAGGCAAACCTTAAGTTAACCTAGTTAATAATATCTTCTCAAATGCCAAGAGTTATGAAATAGTCAAAAATCCAAAAGACATCAAGGAAATTGACTTTTAAATATAAAGAAAAACTAAACGACATTTAAGAAAAGCTACATTTCACTGATACTTTTAGAAAAAGCATCAATAAAAACACTTTATTTTCCCTGTTGGTGTTCAGATCCCAGTAACTATGTTTAAATTCTCTTCAAAATGAATTAATATTCACAACCTACCTCCCACTGTCTTTTAATATAAAAATGGAAATAAATGAAATTCAGCAATATCGATGTATCCTCAACTGCAGAAGCATAAGTAAGCATTACAAAAGAAAAAAGAAAAAAAACAGTACTTAGGATTTTTTTTACAAGTCCTTTTAAATAAAAAGGATAGAGTTCCCCTGGTTAAACTGAGAAGAACGTAGTCTGAATCTGTACTTCAGGGACCACTCAGAGGATCTCTACCCTATAGCTTGGCAATGACAAAAGCAGTCAACCCACACTGATGATCTGGCAGATCAAGGTCAGTTCATAATTCTTTGTTTATACATGTATCCAGAAACACCAGTGGCCCTAAGTAGAATAATAAGATGATTTGGCTTCAGGTTTACCCAAAGTCATCATCAAGAATATTTTTGAGGCTAAGGATATAAATCTTTAGTAAAGGAGACAAAAACAAGACAAGGGGTGACAAGACCCAGAGAAGCTGGAGAGATTCAAAGCTGTAAAACAAATGTTTTCAGTGCAAGCTTGAACTGACTACCCAAACTGAAAGCAATGATTCCATATTTTTTGTGAAGTATGTTATTATTTAGAATTGTTTGTGTTTCTTAGTATCCATTTGTGCTGTCTTTCTGTACATTACGTCCAAATGAAAATTCATTGCAAATATTTATTCTGTTCTGTATACTGTATTGGCATTTTGGCAGTTATAACATAAATACTTAAGTCTTATTTGGATCCAATTAAAGAGATGTGTTAAGACAAAATGGATTGGAGGAAAACTAATCAATCAGTGAGATGAAAACATTGAAAAAACACACAGATCAGACATTCGATTAGGCACTTGAAATAAAATGAAGACTAAGACCCTGTACTCTGGGAGCTTACAGTCCACTAGAAGAGACAGATAAATACCTAACAATCCAAATGTTATAATAAAAATATATGAAGGGGTCATAAAGATCATAATGTGGATAAAATAATGCTTAGTTCCCTCAACTAAAAAAACATAAATGATTAAAATAATTAATAAAGAGCAGGTGGCATTCTTTTGTCTACTAAAACAAATACATCAGATGCTGGTCAAAAATTCATATAACAAAAAAACTCTTAAGCATTCCTGGACACTAATGTATTTTTAAGATACCATTAATAATAATATGGCTTCAAAATAATGCAATTGTGTAAAATAATAAATACTTAGTTAAAATTGTTATATATCAATTTACAAAATGCTTTTTATCTCACTAATCATATATAAAAGAACAACAGTTGGATTTACTAATTAAATTCTACATTTTTTATATGATACACAGAAGGATACAAGTAAGTCATAGGTAAAGTTAATAAAAGTATACTCCCAAACTCATGCAATGTAGGAAAACATCCTCCTTATAAATGGTGATGTACTAAATTGACCAATTCTAGTAGCTATCCCTTCACAAAAAAATCCCTATTTTAAAGAAGACTCTCTCTCTCCCTCTCTCCCTCCCTCTGCATATGGGTGCTTAAAAATGTGTTCAGTGTGTCTATCAGGTGTCTATACTATCAGGGTTGTCCAAACTGCAACCAAATCAAAATCTGGAATATAATGTTTCAAATTTAGCAATGCACTGACATTTGGCAGCCCACAAAGACTGCAGGCAATTAATACAATCTAAAAATCTATAGCCTGAAATAATAACTAGCAAAACCTCAAGATCTTACCATAGCAAAATGTGTTAATGGGCTAGTTAGGGAATAGAGTATTGATTTGGGAACAATTTCTGATTCTTCTTTTTGTTTGGAAGAGTGAAAGGAACAATCCCTATTCAGGATAAGGGATACACATTTTCACTCATTCTTGTACTTCATTCCCAGTGCAAAGGACTGTTTAGAAATAACAGATACTGTATTATGTATCACAATAGTGAATTTCATTCTGCCTTGGCAGAGTAACTAGTTAAGTGCACAATGTGAGTAACTGCTTGCTACACTGGAGTCACAGATATATAATTGCCTTCAGAAACATCCTTCTCTGAATACCACCTACACATTAATACATGACAGTGAATTTACAGCCAGACCCCTGTTCTATCCCACATGATCCCTGAAAAGGCTTTGAAATGAGGACACGTGCATAATTAAGGCACACTGAATATCACAGTACATGTAACAAACTAGAGTATTATGAATCCTTAGGGGAACCTCATAGAACTAATACATTTTCTAAAGAAAGCTGCACATGAGTAAAGAGAGCCTAAAATGCTAATTAGATCCTCTCAGTGAAAGCTATAGAAAAGTTGATTCTTGAATCCTGAAGTTGGGCACAGAATGGAACATTTGTATACAGAAAGACTGAAGAGAGAAAAAAAAAGAATTTGACATCAAAGCCCCTCAATAGATGATTTATACAATTCATGAGAAAATAAATGAAGCAAAATAAAAATATAGCAGTGGGAGAATTCCAAACCTCATGAAAGGGTTAAGTAGGAGAACTGATTTTCTGTCAGAAAGGGATTATGTAACAACAGAGGGGAATACTCAGCCTAGCATATGCTAATTTAGTGGGCTTTGCCAGGCATTTCTGTGTGTTTGGCTGGCTCTCTCACACTCTTTCCCTCCTCTTTTTGCCATTTTTATTATGAGACTAAGGAGGTTGAACTCACACAATATGCAATAAAAACGATAACAAAAAACAAGTAAATACACATTGTACATAATTTAATCTTGTTAAAATACTAGGGTTCTTGCCTTGGAGGGTGAAAGGAAAAACACCCGACCTGTATATATTCAGTATACAGGTTTTAGCAGGACTCCCTTTCTTTACTGTCCATCCCTCTGTTAATTTCTTTTAATGAGTCTTTCAGGTTGGTAGCAGAGTCAGCAGTAGGGAAGGTATTACATTCCTGGAGAGAGTGAAGGAAGCCGAGTTACTCTTCAGACTTCAGCACATAAAATAGATAGCAGCAAAGGAATGGGGGCGTAAAGGGGCAGGGGATAAATAGTAATGAAAAAATACAATAAAAAATAAGACATTTATTCTACATTTTCTTTTTGCTTTTAAATACAAATATTCTAATCATTTCTCTCTGTAACCTAAGTACGACTTCAGATTGAAAAGCAGAGGACATATAAGGTATGAGAATGAAGGGAAGATATATGTCCTGTACATTTTCCCTGTGGATGTATAGGACAAGGTAGTGTAAGACATGAATTTATTAAGAAAATAAAAACATATCTCATGCACTATAAATTTTAGTCCTTGATGTTTAAGTAAGGGTTATGAATGTTACATTTTTAAATGCACACAATTTTAGCAAAGAAGCTAAAATATTTCTTTACAAGAACAAATTAATTGGCTTTATAAATTATACGAAATCGATTCGGCAGCTATACTTTCAGCAGTGGGCAGCACATCCTCATCAGGAAAGGTGCTTTCTCACTGCGTTCTCAAAGATGACTTTACATAAACAATGTACAGTTACTGTAAATAAACTATTGTTCAAGTATATAAATTTATTAGGAAATCAATTTGACCTATAAAAGGACTTTTGTTTTCTTATGTGAAATAATTTTCACTACTTGAACACACTTAGCTTTAAGATTTCATGTTCTTCAAAGTAAAGGATACTAATTATTTTCTGAACAATTTCGAATGATGTCAATACCTAGCCCCCAGAGAAATTATTTAACTATGACTAACCAGGGGCTTCCCTCTCAGCATTCAAAGGAATGAAAGATGATTTAAATATTCAAGTAAAAACTACTTGCTGACTCAGAAAGTGTTATCCCCAAAGTTGAATAATGACTGTCTCAATATTTACTTCAAAGTCTTCTAAAATAGGATGTGAATAATTAATGGCCAGCTCTCTCCCTGGCAGATGTCCTTACAACCTCAGCCCTATGTCTATTCAGGTAGCAGTAGATTCTGATCACTCAGCCTCATAAGCACAATTGAAGATCCTGAATAAATGCTCAGATCTAATGTAATTCAGAAATTATAAATCTAGCCTGTGTGTTTTTAAGTGAAAAAGTCAATTGTTGTTATTTATAGCCTAAGAAAATTTAAAAATATATTTGTTAACTTTCCTAAAAAAGGTAAAAGAAAATAATGAGTGCAAAAAAATAAATTCTTGCCTTTTCCTTATACTTCATCCCTGAGAGGCCCAAATTCTGATTACTAATAAAATGATAAAGATATCACTTAGTCCTAAAAACAACAGCACACTTTAAACTTGTATGTATGTGCATATAGAGATAAATGATTGAGGAGTATTTCCTTTTTCAATAACTACACCTGGAATATTTGCTTTTTCAATAATTACCTCTCTGATTTTGACATTAATATTTAACTGATACCTAATTTAGCAGAATATTTACTTTCACAATCTTTAAATATGCTTCAGACATCTAAGATGAAAACAATTTCATACCTATTTAAAGAAGCCCACTGAACACATTAACAGGACGAACTGGGCTCATTCCTGGAATAAACATGTATATGCATATTATGTTCAAATTTTTTTTCTGTAGCAAATGGAATCAAAAGAAACAAAGCTACCTTCATTTCTGTTGTCTCATAGGCTTCTGTAATACACGGCCCATAACAACTGACCCACAACTCTTACTTTTATTAAGGAACCTGCTTGGTGCTTTTGCCTTGGTGATAAATAATATTGTTCACAGAGGAAATATACTCTCCTGATTTGATATTAACACAGATTCCACTTTATGACCCTAAATAAACTAGGTGAAAATACAATGAACTGTTAATCTCTATTTTTTAAAACTACTGTGTTCTCATAATACAGGAAATGCTCCAATAAGAAAAAAACCAAGGGACTGACTCATTACTAACTAAAGGAAGGGAAGGATAACAGAATAGTTCTTAACCAACATTCATTAGGCCCAAAACATGGAAACAACTACATAGAAGTCCTATTTTAATTTTGCTATTTATCTTCATTAAACTGCCCCATGTTCTTGAGAGTTTCCACAAAAAAACTATTCCATTCACCATTTATTTGATGAAAACATTGGTAATTTTATTAGGATTTATTTATTACATTAATCTCTGAACAAAATATGTGTTCTCTCATTTACTTCATCATGAGCTCGGTGATTAGAAATACTCTCTGGATTATCTCTATTTATAAAAAGCCCAAGGATAGTTCATGTCCACCACAAACTAAGAAAAGACGTCCCATTTCACTCATGCCACATGACTGCTTTCCTGTGTGTGCAGGCTGCAGAGCACATTAGGCTTGAGATGCCATTTGCATCATCACACAGCAGGGGGCTTCAGCTGCCACAGCTTTAGATTAATCCTAACCCACCTCTCTACACAAGGAATTTGCAGAAGGTGCCTTTTTTTGATACTACAAAAACTGCACTCCAAAAATGCTTGACATTTTCAAATAAAATGGTGGCAATGAACTTGTCCTTTTAAGTATTTTAAGTTAAATCAGTACATTTAAATCATGCCCTTCATTTTTTCACAGGAAGATTTTGTAATCTAATCTAATGCAAAATATCTGGATTTTTAATTAAAGAAAAAAAGTCAGGAAACAATGTTAAGAACAACTGATCAGATTGCATTTCTGTAAAGATTTATATCAAGAGCTGTTACTATGTTATTTTTCTATAGGAAAACTGTTCCTAAATTAATATAGACTACTAAATGTTAAAATTAACTCTTAAGAACATTGTTTAAACAGGTATGAGTGCTGACATATTATGAAGAGAAGGGACCATTTAACTCATCAGAATTAATTAGGACATACCTATTATTCAATCCAATGTTATTTATTATGGATGTACTAAATATATAATAAGAAGACTGAACAGATACATAAGTAAGGCTCAGGGCTTACCCTCAAGAAGCTTAAGTTTAATAGTCATTGGACACTGGAGGGTAAACGAACCACTCTCTTCCAATTGCACAAAGGGCTTCTGAGTTCAGCTTGTGAATTATGCTTTCTTGGTTTGTGATTTCCCTTCTCACTGCCTTCTCAACCTACTCAGCCAGCTGGTATACAATGGGCAATTGTACCAAGAAGGTTTAACAAAGTCCATTAAAATGAGGATTCTTTCTCAATAAAACTCAACGCATGTCAGCATGATCACATAAAACAGCAATAACACAGGTCTATGTTATATTATTAATGTACCCAAAGTCATCCCTAATAAATTAATCTTACTTGTCTCAATCATCTAATACCCCATAGACTGCCTATTTTAAAAAGAAAATTGATATAATATGATATTGATCATAAGTCACTTTAAAATGCATGCTTAGGATGTCTTCCAATATTTTTGCACTTCCACTTGCTCTTTAAGCGATTTAAGTAATTTTTTTCTTTATGAAAATGACATTATTTCAGTATTAAATGTGGAGCAAACAGTTTTCAAGGACCTTATTTCTAATGGGGAAGGCAGGAAGAGGCCATCTAAATTGACACTTTCCTTTGGCACATTATGTTCCCAGAGTTCTAACAGTTGTACAAGTGGGGAGAAGATAATAAAGTAAACTTCCATATGTTAATGCAAAGTTAGTCTAGAAACTCCTCATATTTGCAGGGAAATTTTCTTAATTACCAAGAATCTGGTGTTTGTTTAAGTCAGAATTAACTGGCTTATGTAAAGATTCTACTTTTCAAAGTTTCAGCTGTTAATCAAAAAAAGGAAAAGTGAGTTATATCCCAGGAACTATAGACAGTATAAGAAATAAACTTGACAAGCCTAAGGTTATTACATATAGAGGTAAAAGAGTGGGGAAAATATGATTTTAGGAACTATTAAGTAACCAGTATTTTATTTAGTGTACATAAGTGCATACTATATTATAAGTTTTCTTAAAATATAAGAGGAGGTTAATGACACATACTCAGGCAAGTAATATGTATGTCCAATTGACCTTTACTATGAAGAGCTTCTTTCTGAATACAGCATATCATTTACCAGAATGTTCCACAGCAGAAAAAAAAAAAAAAACCTAATGCCCTAAAGCCCTGGTATTTGTGTTGTTGGATGTGTTTTTCTATGAGATAAACTCTAAACAGAAAATGAAGTTCCAACAAAATCAGGATCTATGCATGTCTATTTTCTGGTTATATTTTGCCCTTCTCTCTTTTTTGCCCTTTCTAGACCTGTCCCTTGTTAAACAAGACAGTCTCCATCTTTGCAGTGTCTCCTCAGGCATGAAGAGGGATACAGCTTCAGCAAGGGTTAGTAACAGAATTGGATCTACTCTGTAGCCAAGAGAGATCTTAGTTACAGGTGGCAAGCTTATGCACTCCTCATTTTAAAGAAATTCATTTCTCTAAAATGTCCCTTCCTCTTACCTAATATTATTCTTATGTCTGTGATAGAGGGAAAAAAGAAAAGAAAAAAGATGCCCCATATCTTAACACTGAATCACATTTTGTCTAAGCAGTCTAATTCCAAGTTATGCTTTGGCCAAAAACATGTTTACTTTCTAACTATCACATAAAGAGCCACTGGGGACAAATTAGTAGGTGTTGTAGAATAAAACTATTTATTTTTTTACTCAGTTTATCATTGACTTGATTCTCACCATTGGCTTATCACTCTATCACTCTACAAATTAACAAACCAGAACATTGATTGTGTTTCTGAGAAGATGTAAAAAATGGTGACATATATATAAAATTAAAACCCAGAGATATGTCCAAGGAGCCCTCTTACATAAAATAAAGCCTACTGAAAGAAAGGGGATAATAATACAAAAGATAAATAATTAGTATTAAGTGACCGCACACAATTTTAGTACTGACAAAACTAATAATAAGAAGCTGTAGAGTGCCTATACTATTTGCCTAGTCATAACTACTAGCAGGCAGACCAGACTCTCCCTAGACACAAAGTCAGTTGCTCACTAAGTCCCCTATCAACCTGCTTCCCCTGCACACAGAAAAGAAAGACCTGTTAAGTATTTAATCTGTGTCCAGGAAATAAAGCTTTCATTCTACAACCTCACCAAGTCCTAATAAAATAATCGGATGGTGGGAGAAACATAAACCTGAACCCTGAAGCAATGCTTTCAGACAAGACTAAGACAAGGAAGGCATGAGCAATTTGTTTGAGCAGGAACTGACAATACCAACAAAGTGTGATGTGTCTGTGGAACAGTGTTTGATAAATGTGAGGCAGCCATAAACATGAGAAGACAATTCAGTGGTGTTTTGCACCCCCTCCCCCTTTTATGTTTTTTTTTTCTTTCAAAATTCTCTCTCTTTGGGTGTATTAATATGGCCTGATCTAAGATGCTCACAAGTACACAGAGATCATTGGGCTGGTGCTCTTTCCCTGGTCTCTGTATCAGAACACTTATTTATTTATTTGGACCTGATGCTAGTGCTGTTGCTGGCTGCAGTGGTGCATTTTCTCTGGCATACCTACACGCCTTCCTCCACCACCCCCAGTTTGCTGGGAAAGCAGCACTGTCTTAATCATTGGTTTACGCACTTAATAAAAGAGACCCATGCCCTTAATAAAAGAGAATGCAGCTGATGGAATCTTCCTGGTAGAGAAAGTAAATCCTCCTCCAGGCTGAGAGAGAGAGAGAGAGAGAGGCACCAGCAGACAGTTATTTTGCAGTGCACTGAATAGACAATTCACAGGGAAATGTTGAAGGCAGAGAGGAGCCGACCCCCAAGTGCAGTCCATTGCCCACATGTTCTGTAATAAATAATCTTCTCGCACCAGCCCAGCAGTGTGTCCAATGACGTGCTGGGGCCAGCACACACAGATTGGCAGGGAAAACACACCCAGCGGTGTCGAATTTTCATCACAATCACCAAATTAACTGATTTCCCCACATAACACTCCCCTACTCGGCGTGGCAGAGCGGGAGCGCGGGCGCGCGCTCAGGCACGCACACACACACGCGCGCACACACACACACACACACACACACACACAGGCTGAGAAATGCAAGTTACTCAGAGGTGAAGTAAGGTCTCTGGGAGGATGTTTCATCATGGATTAGAAACCCAAGTAATGTGTCAGGCAACTACCCAGGTTACTTGTGCGAGGGTGGGGGTGTGAGTGGTGGGAAATGGGACGAGGCAGCGTAAGCAGACAGAATGGGCTGTCTGCCTTCTCTGGGATTCTGGCACATGACATATCTGAAATTTACATACAACATAAAATACACAAAATTACCACTAAATAGTCTAAAGGATATCTCTGCAAGGCCAGTTAATTAATTCAGGGAAATTCTGTCCAGTACCACTTCTTTCGTATTCATACATATGCATAAATGAAATACGGTCCCGGTCTATATCCCGGAGGAGGATAGGAGAGAGGATGCATCCCAAGAACTTGCTGAAAGATGGTTCATTGACCTCATTTAAATCCTCCAAAGGCCGATTGGTTTTTGCATGCCTGTGTGTTTTACTTTCAGATTCCTTTCACTATGGTACAGATAAATTCGATCAACTTGCTTCCGGCAAATACACAAATGATGACAGAGGGGTTAGAGGTGGGCAAAGATTTAACAAGAAATCAAGTCACCTAGCTTTAAAAAATCCTATGGACCATCATTTCCCATCCATTCTCCCTGAATCTCACACTCAATCCACATCCCCATACTACTCTCTTCAAAGCAACAATCTTCCGCCTTGCAGCCCTAGAAAGCCGTCTCTGCCTCCACCGCCACCCCAAAGTGTGCTCTCCCCTTGCACTCGGACTCCAAACATTGCCATTTATTCAATAATTAGCATCGTCCTCCCATTCCAACACAGACCCTTCCTCCCTCCTCCAAAAAAAGGTCTGGGGAAAAGTGCACCCCAGTTCCCTAGCCACTCCGTACCCGAACCCAGTGATTTGCATAATCATAGTGTTTTGTGCGGTTTCCCTCCACTGCGGTCACAGGGGTTCTTACAATTCACGTGAACGGGTAATATTAATTACGGACAGAAGCGGCTGAGAGCGGATGGAGGGGTAGGAAACCTAAGCGAAAATCCCTAGCAGAAAGTAACTGCTAGGGTGCATATATTTCTCTGCTGAAAAAGGGAAGAAAAAAAAGAAGAAGAAACAAACAAACAAAACAAAAACAAAAAAAAAACCCACATGGACTGAATAATAAAAAGTCGATTTGTTGATAAAGTGGGCTTTGGGGTTGTTAATTTTCCCCTTCCTCTCGCCCTGTTTTTTTTTTCTTTCTTTTTTTAATTTCTTGGTTAATTTATTCATTTTCTTTCTCTTTTCCTGTATTTCTCTCTTTTCTTTTGTTCTTATTTATTTGTTTTAATCCCACACACAGTCTCCTCTCTCTCCCTAGGTGAATGACAAGTCTCACAACACATTCCCCCTGGGGATGTTATTGCAATGCACACGGTGCTGCTGCTGCTGCTGTTCTCGCCGTCTCGGTAGCTCGCTCCCAGACTCTCACTCACTTTTTAAAGACACAGGATATGATGATGGTGGAAGAAGGGGAAAGAGAAAGGCGACTCGAAAAAGGGAGGTTAAAAAGACGACAAGAGACGGAGGGTCGGGTCGGCCAGGAGAGTGATGTGGGAAGCGGCTGGTGGGGGGAGGGGGGAACATTCAGAGAAGGTACAAATTGCTAGCCAAAAGGCGCGAGGGTGGGGGGTGGCGGGGATGGAGTACGACGTGTAGGAAGCTCAGGTGAATGAAGAGGCGAAAGGTGCCGAGTAAGGGGGCTGACTGCTGGGAGTGATGAGCTGAGCCTGTGCTAGAGAGATTCGAGGAGCTGGAGTAAACTGCCACTGCCCCTTGCTGCACCGGGGAGTAGGGAGAGGAGTCTGGAAACGTCAAGGGACTGGGGGACTGGAAGGAAGAGAGTGCAAATGAGGTGGAGTGGGGATGGATGATGAGGAATGGGCGTGAAGTTGATGCTCCCCGCGGCGGGGAGGGTATTACCTTGTAGCAGGAGCCCGCAGACACTGTAGAAGCGGAGAACGGCGCTGCGCTTCCAAATCATGGTCCCTTCTCTTTAGGGTTGAGGGGAGGAACCAGGAGGCACGGATCTGCTGGTAAGCGGGGCACCAGAGTGTAGGGCTCCGCCGGTGTCCTCCTCGCGGCGCCTGCCGAACCCACAGTCCCCGCTGCTGCGGTGTTTGAACCCGCGGACACGAACGGGGATCCGCGGCAGCAGAAGCGGCAGCGGCGAAGCACCCGCAGAATGGGTTTTCGGTGGGCGAAATAGTTTCTTCTCCCGGTGGTGCAGCCGCGACAGCCCGTCTGCCAGGCACGGGGTCGGGCTAGCCTTCCCCTCGGCGCACACAGCAAGTCCCGACGCCCGATGAGGCTGCTGGAGCAGGTGGTGCAGGGATGCTGGGGTGTCGGAAAAGGTGCAGACGAGGGCTCCAAGGAGTGGGTAGGTCACGGAAGGGAGGGGCAGAGGAAAAGGGGGAACATGCAAGCAGCAGCCGCTGCACGCGCTCGGGGTGTCTTGGGGTTCTGGGCAGGGAGGTGGCAGCAGTGGAAGCAGCTGTAGTGGCGGTGGTGGTGGTGGTGGCAGTGGTGGTGGCGGCGGCGGCTCCCGGATGCTCCGGCTGCAGCGGCGGCGGCAGCGGCAGCGGCGGCGGAGGCGGCAGCGGCAGCAGCAGCGGCGGCGACGGCGGCGGCGGCGGCAGTTCTACAGAGCACCAGACACAAGGGCAAGCTCAGCGCGGCGGTGGCCCCGCCCCCACCCCGGCCAGACAGACACCGCCCCCTGACCAATCGAAATGCATACGCCCACCAAGTCTGGCCAATGAGAGAAAGGGTTGGGTGGAGACAAGCGCCGGGAAAAACAAACAGGCTTCTCAAGGACCCTTCGGGCAGGAAGAAGTGAAGCCCCCATTCACACACCCTCGGCGGGTCTCACCTCTCTCGAGACGTCTCACCCTAAGTAGCAAAGGAGACAGCCGCCGTCTTTAATCAGTGTCATGCACTTGGGAAGAGTTCAGTTCCTCGTCACCGCGAGGGGGCGGGGTTAGTCTTATCCCCAGCAGGTTCTGAAATCCGTGGTGCCTGGGACCGGTTCTGGGTGCGAAGTTCTTTTGTGCATTTGTACTCCTAGAGCAGATGGTGGCTGCACCTGCCCACTCACCAGCTGTATTACCATTCTCTGACGCTCCCAGCAGCAAAAGGAAAAATTGCAGAGGGCGTGGGAGACGCTAAGTATAGGGTGCGGAACACCTACCTGCCTACAAGAATTAGTGTGGCAGGGAAGGAAAAAGGGGTGGAGGAAATTATTTTTTGTTGTTGTTTTCTAAAATTTTTACTTTGCCTAGGCATAAATCTCGGTAAAGCCTAGTTGGTGACATCAGTCATTACTGGAATCGGGCAGATCCTGGTTAAGATGTCATAGTGTTTCTTCTGGCTTCATGTCTAATGAATTTACTTGAACGTAAAATCTGAAGCCCCCTCAATTCAGAGTTGTAGGGATTAGTTGAGAATGCAAACATGTTAGTACAGGGTCACCCAATGCGTAAGTGCTTTATAAATGGTGACTTTAGCTGTTCAGTGGGTTTTTTCTAATTGAGGATAGTAGGAAATCTTAGGCAATCCCCTATAAATGTATTACCAATAGCCTTAAGAAAGGGAGTAAAAGCATAACTGTACTTTCTTCGGGGACTCAACCAAATAGAAAGGAACTCAGGAAAAAAAACAGCCTAGATAAATCAGGATAACCTGGAAAGTGTCCTTTAGAAGAGAAGATACAAATGAGCAAGACATAAATTAATCAGAAGTTTGATTTCCAAATTAGCTTAATTCCCAAGCTTTTCCCTATGACCAGTTTTTAATTAGACCAAATTACCAGATGATGGACTAGTTCAGTAGTGTTAAATCAGTCACACCATAAATAAAGTCTGCTTTGTCTGAAAGACTACACAATAGAAACCTGCAAGCTAGAGACAGAGAGAAAGATGAGAGGCAAGATCAATATCCATGCCCTTCACTCTTTCCCATTTGTTGCTTACTTTGCCACAACCTTTTACAAATTCAACCCTTGCCTTTTAACTAGTGACCTATTCATTTCTCTGTCCACTTTTCTCCCCAGGTTCCCAAAATTAAGAAATAAAATGTCCATAAAAAACTGCAAGTGGACTCTAGAAGAAAGAGGATGTGTGAATACTCTTGTTATTGTAGGAGATAGGTACCTACTGTGAATTTTAGCTGTTAGTAAAGTCAGTAAGTCCAAAGATATTGTTATCATTAAACTATTGTGAGCATCAAAAGGTGAAATTCTAATCATTATTGACTCATATACTTAGGCTTTGTGTCAGGAAGAATATAACAAATGAAAATGCCAAAGAAGTTCGAGTTTCTTTATTAAAACAGGCTTCCTGGGTTCTACTGCACATCCTAGTAGTAGTCCTTTGACCTTGAACACATAATCAATTTACATGGTCCTCCGTATCCTCAACCATAATATGAGGAAGATGCATTCATTTGATGACTTCTAATGTCTCACAGACATTAGAGCTTATTGTCACAGAGCTTAAAATAATCGTTATTCTAATATTGTTGTATTCAAGAAAATGCCCCAACTTAACATGAGTATGATAGCATTTGTGATCAATACCCAGAAACAAATCTTGTATTTGTTCTTGCTGATAACTACCAGAGCAATTAGAATTTCTATGGTGAAATAGTCTATAGGTTTGCTATGCAGTATGTGGTCTCAGACCAGCATCATCACCATTACCTGGGAACTTGTTAGAACTGCAGGATCTCAGGCCCTACCCCATATCTACAGAATAAGATCTTTCCTTATAACAAGATTCTAGAGTGATTTATGTGTGCAGCCTGAGAAGCACTAGTTTTTAACACAGGTTTACTGAACACTCAGCCTCATGGAGATCTTCAGTGGGTGTTTTATGAAATGGAGAAGACTAAGAAGCCAAGAGGATTTTTGTTAAATTACTCCTTTCAGGAATCCCATGAGTCTCCTTGTTATACAACAAAAAAAGTAACTCCTTTTGTAAACTATAGAACTAATGAATTAATTTAATTAGGTATATTTTTTAAATGTTTGCAAGTTTGATTGTGATGACAGTCGAAAACTTTTGTGTGATTAAAAGCTCTATAGCCCAACACCAGGGGACTGGAGGAAAGTTTGCACTCATTCCAGTCTTGGGGGGAAAGCACTAAAAACTTGAGCTCTAACAGTTGGATAAATAATATCATCTTCAAAGACAGATAATAGGTAACTCCTTATTTTCTGAATAGTCTATTCGTAGATGCTATTAACCAATTAAAATTTTTAAATATCAAATGCTCAATGGTTGTAAGACCTTTCAATATTTTAAAGTGTGACCATAGTCAAAATGTTACAAAGTTGTCATTGTATGGGTAAAATTATTTCTAAAATGTAAAATATTTCTTAGAATGTAATTAAACATCTTTAAATATCTTCATTTTATAGTTTTAGGACAATTCTTCTCTACCTATCTTATTAGTATTTCCATAAATCTACAAATTAATGGACCCCTTATGACTCATCAATCGATGAGTGTAATGAATTGTCCAAAAATGGCATCTATCCATGGGTCTTTACATGCAACCATCTAAATATTAAACCTGTTTGGGAGATTATCTTTCCTTTAAGTCTCGTAGTCATCTTCACTCCATGGCAAATATTTTTTAACATTCAACTTCACATTTTCAAATACATTTTAAGAAATTAATGCTTTAAATGCAAGTCATTCATTTAATATTAACTGTTTTAAAAGTTATGTTAAAATAGCACACGCTTTTTCCCCGCTTTGAATATAATGGTTCTCTTTGCTTGTGCTGTCACAAAATAGGGTGACAGCCTCCTCCTACTGCAATAGTGTCATAGGGATTAGACAGTTCTTTTAAGATAGATTTTACAGGGGAGGCTACACATAGTTTGTACTTTTGACTGTTTTCATACCAGTTTGAGAGAATTGGGATTTATCAAGTTTGTGATGTTAATGCCTTTTTTATTCTACAAGCAGCAAAGTAATTTGTCAACAGTTTTAAGATGATAGATGATAATCAACAAAATAAGGGAGTATCCCTTCACAATGTATAAGCATATCAAATCATCACAATGTACACTTTAAATACCTTTTCATTTAATTTGTCAATTATACATCTCAGTAAAGATAAAAATAACAAAAAAATTATGACAAAAAAATTCAAAATGAGAATGGAAAATTATTGAGTATAATCACTTTTACTCCTATGGATAAATTTTCTGGGATTTGACATGATTACTTAGAATATTTATATTTTCCTTTTAAATGTTTAATTCAAGTGAAATATATAAACATTTAAAATATACAGTCATTATAGATACCCAGGAATAAATATCTAAAAACCCTTGCTAAATTGACTCTTATAGTAAATTGACTCTTGTAGTAAATTGACCTAGAAAAAGAAATTTCATGCCCTGGTGAAAATGTAGACCATTGTGGAATAAAATTAACTTATTGAACACTGGAAGCATTGATTGTCATTTTACATGCTCACCAGCATTTTTTTAAATATGAAATCAGCTGCCTATGTTGCTATGATGTTAGGAATCCTTGGGTATAGCATTTAGTACATATAGTATAATTCACAGCATATAGTATTACTTATATATCTGATATTACAGAGATTGTCAAAAGTAGATTTATGGTTATTCATATGAAAATAATGCAAATAAATAGTAAATGAATTAATAAATACATATCCTTGACTGTAATCCTAAGTCTGCCCACCCCTGTATATGATAGCATATAACACTATTACTTACTTTGAAATGCATGTTAACTTAGCATTTTGCTACTGTTTATAAAACATTCAAAGTCCTCCATCAGAATTATGACATTATTTTACTCCACTCCAAATTCCTTATTGCTAGAATTTAAAATTATATTAATGATAGTACATTCAAGTGGTGAAAAAGAATTCAGAAACTTACAACCCCAAGATAAGCTGTTTCTGCTTTTCTACATAAAGGAACCAACTGGCAATAGTACCAGCACCTATATGTTCTTTCATTTGGAAAGATGCAATCACAATATATGGGATAAAACTGACGTTGTGCTGGTATGTAGTATAACTTGTATCTCTACAATGATTGAGTGTAAATGATCTAAGATATGTGCCCATCACACACTTTTTAATTTCAGCAGAGCACAAATTCTTTTTTCCTTCATTTCCCCTGAAACAAGCAAACAGTCTATGGAAGATCATTTGACCCTAGTAATTAAGGCAGCTAATGTGTAAAATTGTAGTTTTGCAAATCAATGGAAATATCCTAGAGATAATTCTCAACTTTTGGACAATGATAGTAAAAATTGGCTTTATTAAAAATTAAGACAAAACCCTCCCAAGAAAAAGACTGCATTCATTCAAGTCAATTTCATAACTGCCATATAGTTTTTCTATGTGAAGCCTTTCTACATGGAACACTCTCATTCAATATCATCATATAAGTAAATTTCCTTACTTTAGGAACAAGTCTGTTCAAATGTGTTGTTCATGGGGAGTCATTTACTGATGACCCTCTCCCCCTCTATCTTTAACTTAATGTCCTTTTATAAGCCTGAATTTATTTAATTCACTTATTTACTTGTATATTGGTTTTCTCCCCAACTAGAATGTATGCTACAAGAATGCAGGGACATTGGCTTTTCCACTGTGTTTTCAGCAACTACAAAAGAACTGAAAAATAATAATCACTCAATATATTTCTATGTATTTCTGAGGTAATGGGTGTATTCATCCAAAGCTGACTACCCTCTAGTTTAACTTTTATGAATACAGATTCACTTATCATTCTTCTTTGTGTCTTTTTTTCTAAGGCATCATTTTCCCGATGCCTTAGAAAAAGTAAGAATTAGTAAGTAATTTTAAATATTCTTACGTGGAACCACCAAACTAAAACTTCACCACTTATTTTAAGAAGCCCACTTAGATTTTTATTTTCAAAATAAATAAATATGAATTGGTAAAATGCAAATTATGTGGGAATAAATAAAATAAACACCTAAATAAAAGTACTCCAGTGATTCCACTCCCCCATATATAATTACAGTTGACCATTATTAATTATTCCTGATTTTTTTCAACAGCAAGTAGTTTGGTATTAATAGGAATAATTATATTCACTTATTAAATGTGCAGGGTGGAGCAAAAGTAAGTTTATAGTTGTGAGTATGCAAAACACAGTTTATTTTGTTTTCTTATTTATTAATTATGGTATTTATTTTCCATATTAACAACTGCAAACTTACCTTTGCCTCATCCTTTGCTTCAAAGATGACTGTTTTTAGTCATCTTTGTATTCCTTTGTTTTAAGATAATTTGTTCAAGTCAGGAACACCTTACTTTTTTTACTTTAATAGTTTATTTTTATTGTATTTTTCCATTACCATTTATCTGCTTTATACCCTCTTCCACCTCCACCCACACCCCACCTCCACAATCACCACACTTTTTGTCCATGTCAATGAGGGTTTTTTTTTTCTTTTTAGCTTGTTTTATTAGCACTTATATGCAATATAATTTCTGTCAGGCATATTCAGAGTCCTGCTATGGAATGAGCCCAGCCAGACTAACAATATATAAATGAAATGAGAACCCAGGTTTTATTTTTGTTTTTGTTTTTTGGTCTGGATTGGCCAAATAAAGGAAGTTGTTTGGTAAATCAACAGCTGAGATAAAGAATTGTGAAGAACTCTATGATATTACTTTATTCTTGATGAATCCAAGTTAAATTAAGACATTGTACCTTTTAATTCTACATCATGAGCAACCAAGTTTATCTGCATCTCTAGGGAACAACCAGTTTGTTCCTCAATAAGAAAATAATAAGAGTAATAAAGCACCTTTTAAAAAAAATATTTATTTATTTATTTATTTATTTATTTATTTATTTATTTTTATAGAGAGGGGAAGGGAGGGAGAAAGAGAGGAAGAGAAACATCAATGTGTGGTTGCCTTTCACACGCCTCCTACTTGGGACCTAGCCAGCAACCCAGGCTTGTGCCCCGGCTGGGAATCAAACCAGCAACACTTTGGTTCACAGGCCAGCACTCAATCCACTGAGCCACACCAGCCAACTAATAACCCATCCTGAAATAGCAAATAAATAATTACTAAAAGGACAGAGAAGAATGTAAGGAAATGAGTCTGGAAAGTAACATACAAGAAATACAATGGTTTTAAAAATATGACTTGTTCTTTAGAGCTATGCTATCTAAAAGGTAGAAACTAACCCTGTGTGACTATTTAAATTTAACTCAATTAAAGTAAAATAAAATGTAAAACTATGAACTTTAATCATTATTCACATTTTAAGTATTTATAGTCACATGTGATTAATGACTACTCTGTTGGACAACACAGATAGAAAAGATTTCCATTTTCACAGAAAGTTCTAGACAGTGCTGTTCTTGGTATTGACATTTGTCAGTTCTCCTGAGTAACAGAATAAATACAAGAATGGATGGATAGATAGATAATACATACATACATACATACATACATACATACATATATACATACATAGATATTGATTTATTAAAAGAAATTGGCTCGTGCAGTTATGGAAACTAACAAATCCCAAGATCTGCAATCAGAGGGGTGGAGACCCAGGAGAACTGAGGGTGAAGTTTCAGTCTCAATCCAAAGACCTATGAGCCAGGAGAGCTAATGACGTAAATTCTAATACAAGTCAGAGTCTGAAGGCAGGAGAAGGCCAATGGCCCAGTTTGCAGACTGTCAGGCAGAGAAAGAGAGAGAACGCTTACAGAGGCCAATATGCATTTCTCGGTCTGCTGATTAAAATGTTAATCTTATCTAGAAACAGCTTTCCAGACATCCCAGAAATGATATTTAACCAAGCTTCTGGGCACCTTGTGTCTTAGGCAAGATGACATAAAATGAACCATCATACTTTCATACATAAGTATCATATTCACACTCATCACCACAATCATGATGTTTTCATAACTCTATATTACAGAGATTAAGACTCTTAGAATATATAATTTTTACCTCTCAGATATACCAAGGCCCTGCCTAATGTATTTAATTTATTTTGTTACAGATCTATCAGCCTCTTTCTTATAAAATTGATAATAAAAGCCTCCATTCTTGTGTTGGTGGTGGGAGGGAGTGTGAGGGAAGTACCGTATCACCCAGAATACTGTCTTATACTATGGCTCAATTAAGATAGTCAAGAATGAATAGGTATTAATCTAAATGTTTGGTTGCAAGTGCCGTAAATCCAAATCAAATTTGCTTAAGCAAGCAAGTAAACACAACAACTATTACTTAATTAAACTTAAAAGTCTATGGTTGGGGGTTATTTCAGCCCACTTTGATGCAGGTCTTAAGTGGTATCACTAGGATTGCGTCTTGTTTCATCAACATCTGAACTCTTATTTTCTTTACGTTAGTTAAAACTTAAACCAGTTTTCCGCATAGACAAGCTAAGAAGAGTCAAAAATTTCTAATCTTACCCCATAATTATACAGAAGAGCCCAGAGAAAGCAAAGGTTTTTTTTTTTTTTTTTCTTCACAACCTTTTAGAGTCCTGGAATGACTCAGAAACAGCCTAGCTTTGATCACACGCCAATCCTCCAGCATCTCACTCTGCCCAATTGGCCAATGACAACAGAGGTGTGGCTTTGTGACTAATTAAACTATCCCACCAAATGGGGAGGGGATAATTCCTAAAAGTAAGAAAATGCTAGACAGACAAAGTGTAGCAGAAGTCCACTCAAGAATATAATGTAATTATAGAATGTGATACAAGAAACATTTACCTTGAGAATGTTTTGTTACCTATAATAATTAAAGTGAAGTGTCAAATGACAGTCTATAGCACTTTATGTTTTACACCATAGGGTCCTAATAAATATTTATAGAACAAATAAACATATTACAGTAATAAAGTTCTAACTACTGGCAAATTTTAGAAGAGGATAATCCTCAGATTTTGCAGAGCCAAAAGATTATGTCCAATTTTCTATGATAGCTCATAATACTGTATATCTAAGTGTCATATCAACTCTTGAAAATTAACAACAGATTAATGCTGATTAATTTCCAGCTTTTGTCCCCTATAGTTTCCACATTTTTTTTTTTGAGAATTGTTTAGAGTCACTGCTGTGCCTATTGCATGCATTCTTAGTTATTTTCCCCCAAGAAGCACCCTGTACTTGTTGCTAATAAATTTCATACTGTTTTTGATGGATGACTTTTCTAATTTGTCAAGGCCATTTTAAATTCTAGTTTAGGCTTCTAAGATCAGAACAACTTTTCTTCACTAAGTATCACACTGGATGTGCTTTAAATTCCATTATCTAAGTCTTAGCAACACACACACTCACACACACACACACACACACACACACACACACACACACAATTCATATGAATTCCAGTCATGGCCAGCACTACTACACCATTTGGTACTGCAGAAAGCATTTTATTATTTTTTAGGATTTGAACAGCAATTTAGAGGTAGGTGAAATAGAGCTAGCTTGCAAGCTCTCAATTTTGTGTGGGATTGCTTGCAGGAAAAAATATTGGGTGCAGAAAGGCAGGCAGATATATACTATGTTTATGGAGTTATATATACAGAAATGTAGGATGACCAGGATTCTGAAACCTAGTATCAGAGAAGAGGAAATACAGACTTGGAGACTCAAAGAGAGTTAGGAGTTCCATTCTTAACACAGACATTTGAGAATGCAATGCTTAGAAAAAGATTCCACGTATAAGACAAAAACATAAGAACTTGATAATGAACTAAATACATTTTATCTATGGATTCCTAGTTTGCTTCTTGTTCAGAATAATTAATTAATTAAGGCCCTGTATATGTATGTATGAGCATTTTAGTGATCCTGAGCCCTCACTCAGGTGGAGGCACTAGGTGCCACTGCCCAGAATGTAGGAAACAGGGTTTGAGATTCAGGAAATTCTAGCATCATGCCTCTATTTTTCTTGTGGTTATTTAAATTTGTTCTGTGTTTTGAGCTAAAAGTATACAGATTATTTTAACCAAACACCTTCATAGAATTAAATCATTCATTATACTACAAATTACACCAGAATAGATGCATGTTGTTTTTCTAAGATCACAGATTTTTTTTTAAATAGAAATAGAATAATAATATAAAATGTGTGGTTTTTTTTTGCAAGTCCAAGTGTTAAAGATGGCATATTTCCACTGCAGTTTTGTTACTATCTCATTAAGAATTGTTTACTCACTAGATGGTTTTGGCAAACGTGGTAAATAGCTAAAATTAGCTATTTCCAAAAATGTCTTTCTCATGAAATCCACCAGGAAACTGGAAGGGCACATGTGGATTATACAAATACACTTAGACAATTTCTTTTAAAAAAGTGTTCAGTATAAAAATATACAACTTATGATAATCAAGTTTATATGCCTGACCATCTTAGTAGCTGGCATCATAAGTATGAACTCATCTAGAAATCTATAAGTTGGTAATAAATTAAATAGTAGTTTTTGGATTATAAGGGGAGGAGGAAATGATCTAATATTTATTGGCATACTTTTTATGTGAGCTTTTATAGTACCACATATAATTCTTAACAACCTTATAAAATATATGCAGTATGATTACCATTTTATAAATGAAAAATCTGAACTCAGAACACTTAAATTACTTGATTTATTTACAAACGTAGTAAATGCCAGATCAATTTGACTTTAAAACTTGGGTATCTTCAGTACTTTTTTAATCCCTTATCAAATACAAGTAAAGATAGACATAAGATTATTACTGTAAAATGTGATTTATTCCATGTATATAGATTCCACAAATGTGGAAGTCTCACTGGGAAAAAATTCAGCACCACAACTAGTTCTACATCTCAAAAATTTAAAATAAAAACTTGAGTTCTCATGGAAAATATGAAAGAAATGAGAAAATGTAGTCGTTATTGGAAAAGCAAAAGGATAGTTTGACTTAGCATACATTAGACTATCTGGTTATCCATTCTGTAAAGTGAAAACCAGCATTATTTTTTAAAGATTTCTGAGTGGACTCTAAAAGACTCCCCAAGAAAAACTTTCCATGAGTTTTTCATGCAAAAGATTTCTGTACTTAAAACATATTTACAGAAATGGCATTATCAAATATCATTTGAAAATGTCAGTGCCTTTCCTTAAGCACACAATGTTTCTATATTTTTCATTTTCCCACTTGAGCTCCCATTATATCTATGGTACATATTATCCTTCTAACTTACAAACTAGGTTCCATGCCTTCAGTGCTGGCCTGCATTCCAAAAACCCTAGAGGGATTTTATTCTTAACACATATTCCAATTTGTATCATGTTAAAAAGAAAAGAAAACATTTTTTACACTACATATCTGGACTTTCCAAAATAGCACTTAATATCAATAAGAAAACTTTTATGTTTTAAATAATTATATAAACAATTTTCATGTAACATATTCAACCAAATATCCTAATTTGATAATTCTAACCAATTCTTCATGAAATTGGTCACCTTTTTTGTTTACCATGAATAAAAACTGTATCAGAGCCAGTATAACTTAGTATCTAAAAACCAGAATTATTTGTATCTATTTAAATATAAACTAATTTTTTCCATGTCTGCATAATTCTGATCACATCATTCCTGCATTCTGAGATACACTGATTTAAATGAGAATGAATTTTGCTCACAGCTACCATGTGTTTTGGAAGAAACAGCCCACAGCTAAATTTGCCTTTTTTTGCTGGCTTCATATATAGGAGGAATTGTAGATATATAAATGATTTTGAGAAACTTAAATTTTTTTTTAATTTTTTAAAGATTTTATTTATTTATTTTTAGAGAGGGAAGGGAGAGGGAGAGAGAGAGAGAGAAACATCAATGTGCAGTTGCTGGGGGACATGGCCTGCAACCTAGGCATGTGCCCTGACTGGGAATGGAACCTGCAATGCCTGGTTCACAGCCTGCACTCAATCCACTGAGCTATGCCAGCCAGGGCAAGAGAAACTTAAATTTAACAATGGCTTGTATTATAAAAGTTTTTGTTTTTAGAGAAAACTAATAAATACTACTTTTTGTCACCACCTGGGTTCTGAAAATTTTCATAAGACAAAGAACAAGGCATTAGAGGCCAAAATATTAGCTTTTTAGCTGATAAATGATAACTGGAGCATTTGTGTTAGTCAGCAGTCAAGGGGGTGTGCTAATGGAGCCCCAGATTCTCTCATACATTATCACATCATCACATGCACAGCAGTATCAGGAGCTAGTCTTCCCAAAGCAATAAAGCAGGGGGACAAGGGGAGGGGGTGAAGTCAGCCTCAGTTAGACTTGGGACACAAAAAACAAAATCCTCAACAAAATGGAGTGTCTTTGTAAGCATCTCACTTCCAAAATTTAAAAAAAGGAATGAGATAATTATGTCAAAATCATTATTCCAAAAATTAGCCATGAGATAGTCATGGCATCTGCTCTGAGACAGAGAGAGGCTAAGACTTTCATAGTTGTTGAAGCCCCTCACAGGAAGAATACCTTAGGAAAGAGAATAAAATCACTAACTTTACCTTAATATCATTACCTTAATATGCCACTGGTTTTGTTTGGTTTTATTGTTGTTCTTTTAACTAAATTGGCATCGCCTTTAATTTATAGCCAAGCAAAGTGCTGGTGATCTCCCTTTGGGAGAAAGTGGGCAGCATTTTCAGACTCTTCTGACTTCACGATCCCAGGCTCCCAGTCACAACCACTATACTTAAAAAAAAAATTTATTGTATTTTTCTCATTTCCATTTAGTCCCTTTGTACCACCTTCCCCCTGCAATCACCACACTGTTGTCCATGTCCATGAGTCCTTTTCCTTTTTTCTCAATCCCTCTACCCCCTACCTTTCCCCAACCCCAGCTGTCATCCTGCTGTCCATCCATGAGTCTATCCCCATTTTCTTTGTTAGTTCAGTTTGTTCATTAGATTCCAAATATTAATGAAATCATATGAACTTTGTCTTTCTCTGACTGGTTTATATCACTTAGCATAATGTTCTCCAGGTCCATCCATACTGTCACAAAGGGTAAATTTTTTTTTTTTTTTGACTAGCATTCTATTGTGTAAATGTTCCATAGTTGTTTTATCCACTCATCTACTGATGGGCACTTGGGCTGCTTCAATATCTTGGCAATTGTAAATAACACTAACATGAACTTACAGGTGCTTATGTTCTTTTGAATTAGTGGTTTGGTTCCTTTGGATATATTCCCAGACATGGGATCACTTTGGTTCAGCTAAAAACACAGCATCTGCATCTGAAGCTACTATAGACATTTATGAAGCATCCCCATGGGGTGCTAATAAAAATCAACATGAGAGTGATGGTCTTTCCTTATTTCAATATTTCAAACTTTCAGTAGCATTTCAGTGTTGCTACATTTTCTGCAGCAGTGGAATAAATGTCCAGTATTTTGTTTCTTATTTGGCCTTTTAAATTGTTTTTCCATTATCTCATTTTACTTTTCTATTCAGGAAGACTAAATTGAAAGAGGGGAGTCTATTCAGCACTACCTTTCTTGGTCGGGAACTCATAGTTTAAAGCTAGATCCCCCCTTAGCCCTGCTAGCACATGTAAAACACAACTGATGCATAGTGTTAAAGTAGCAAATATTGTTCTGCAACCAGTGACTATCTAAATGGCTTGTGAAGACACTCCTTTCCTTATAATTGTGTATTTGCTTCAGCTATGCCTACTTTCTAAAGCTTCTGTGATTTGCCAGCATCTGCCAAGACATCTGCTAAAGCCCTGGCTTCCAGCATATATACTCAAAGTGTAGTTCAAGATCAAACTGCAGCAGACTGCATCTTAAAGTCTCCCATGTTTGGCCAAGACCACCCATGCTTTTGCTGAGGGTCATTGGGCTCATGCCTTTGTTGCTAATCCTCCCTCCCAGCTGTCATCTTCTAAGGCAGTCTGTATGCTGAAGGCTCTAGCTCAGACCATGTAAGTTAAAATTCAGTAGCACCACTCCCTATAAATGCCCTCTAGCCCCAATATGCACTAAAGTCGAAAGGCCCATAGCCACATGACTGAGCTCCATCAGATCTGCACCCTGTATTTTATGTTTTCCCCAAATTTTCAGCTTTTGTTTTGTATCTTAATGCTTCTTAATTTTTATATTTTCCCCAAATTTTTATCTTTTGTTTTGTATCTTAGTCCTTCTTAATGCTAACCTATTTTTGGGTCTTTGAGGGATGCAATAGGTATCACCATTCTTTTTCAGCTTGATTCTAAACTATATTTTTATTTTTCTAGATTGCATATATTTGGGTAACATTGATGATTCTAAACTATTCCACTTATTTTTATTTGTTCCATTTCTTTTGTATTTATTCTATTTATTATTTATTTATTTATTCTATTTTAAACTACTTATTGAAAAATTAACTTGGTAAAATATGTGGAAGTAAAATAGTGACCTCAATACTAATAAGACATACCTTTGAGACAGGACAGGATGAATTTCAGAAAATTCCTTGGCAAGTAGAATAGGGAAGCTGAAACAGATAGATGAACACAATAACTGAGCAATTTACAACCAGAAAGAAAAGGTCACCTCCCTAGAGGGAACATCTAGGTCTCAGTTGTGTTTCAGCTTCAGGCCCAGAAAAGCAGCAAAACCAGGTGGTCAGGGCCAGGAGCAACTACAATGACTAATGATGCACTGCCCTGTCACCGACCAGTCAGAGGAGACCATGACCCTGAAACAGCACATCTGGAGAACTGGTTACTAGTCTACTGAATCTGCCCCTAAAACCTCCCCTAATATTCCTGCCTTTAAGAGAGAGGTAAAACTCCTCAAGGAAAAGAACCCAGGGCATACTGTCCCTCTAGGGAGCAGCCTGGGCCATTCCCTTTCCCACTTTCTTCCTTCACTTCTTTGCCCACACTCACATGTTTCCTAATCTCTAAGGCAATGACCAGCTGGGAGCTTGCCACAGCCTAATGCCCTGAACCTCTTCCCAAAGCCCCCTCATCTCTGACTTCTCAATGAGCAAAGGCAGCCCAGCCTAGGTTCTCCTGTTGCTACCCCTATGCTGAGTCCTTCCTTGTTTCACTGTTCCCAGATTTACTAAATGTACCGTCCTTGTCACCTGGACTTGTGAAACCTTCCGTACAGAAAATTAAGAACCTACACACTAATGGCTGACGAACCCAGGGCTAGGTTCCCTGTCTGCAACAAACTGAAGGTGGTAACTTGGTTAGGAATGTGTGCGTGTTCATATACGAGTGTGTGAGTGTGCATAGAGAAGGGTGGGATCAGCTACTACTCAGTATATTGAGAAGCAGAACCCTGATGGCATCTCTATCTAAAATGAAAAAAAAAAAAAAACAACGTTTTGAGACAATTAACTATGTCCAACTTATTCTCTTTAAATCCCACTGGGATGGAGGGACTAAGTGGATGGAAAATGCCAGAAGTGTTACAGTGGCTGAGATCTGCCAACAGCAAGGGGACATCTGGGATGGAGTAGAAGCATAACATCTTAAAAACAAAGAACGTAAAAAATATTTTTCTGAAATATAGACATATCCCTCCCTCAAAAAAAGTGCCTTATGTAATGGTTAATAATCTCTCTTGCTGTCCCATTGTAACTATTTTAAATTTTTTTAAAAAGTACCTGAAGCACAGTAAGGTAACTGAAAGCACCAGAGAAACTATCACATACAATAGTCTTATTTAAAGTAATGGATAAAACAATTATGAGACATTTATACAATGGAACACTATTTGGCTGTATAAAAAGAAAATGTTACCCTTTGCAACAGTATGGATGGATCTGGAGAACATTATGCTAAGTGAGATAAGCCGGTCAGAGAAAGACAAATACCATATGATTTCACTCATGTGTGAAATATAATGCACAACTAAACTAACAAGGAAAATGGGGACAGACTTGTAGATGGGAAGAAGGATGACAGCTATTGGGGTGGGGGGTGGATGGTGTAGGACTCATGGACAACAGCGTGGTGATTGCTGGAGGTAGGGGGTCTGAAGGGACTCAATGGTAATGGAAAAAATACAATGAAAAATTTAATTAAAAATAAAAATTAAAAAATAGAGTGGGAAAAAGTAATGCATTATAAAGTGCTTTGGATGCTGCAATATCCATTTTTCCTTACTGTGGCTCTGACATTCCAGTGGGGTTGCCTCAGGCTTCCAGCAGCTAACTATTCATAACATTTGTGCCAAAGGGATGGTTCTCTTAAAATTAGGTGTGAAGTGGGAGGGGGAGCAGTGCACTGGCTCAGGGGAGAGGAGTTGAGGCTTGAGTGGTGATTCTGGAGGACCGATGAGTCAGTGGGATAGGAAATAAACTGAGCAGGTAGGATGTAAGGGTTTTTATGGAGCAGAACAAACATAGTGGATTGTGGAGTGCCAGACATGTTGGTTTCTTTAATTTCCTCCCTTAGTATCTCCTGTTTGTTTGTTTACTTATTTTATTTTTTCATTATGTGTACATATACATATATATTGTGTGTGCATATATTTATATATGCACATTTAAAGAATATCCTTTCAGGCCATCTCAAAATGGAACTTTACAACAGCCATTATAGAGATTCTATCAGATGCAACATTGCAAGAGTTTTAAGCATGTGAGTGGTATTTTCAGGTGTTTTGCAAATTAGATTAATACATGATATATTTTAAAAAGAAAGAAAAAAACAGAAAACCAAACACTTCATCATTCAGATTGAGCTTTCTAAATTTTCTTCTAACTATAACTTTTTATGGTGTCTTGTCAGTTAAAGCCATTAGTTAATGTATTCACCAAAGCATCTTTAATTATAAGCATTTTCCATAAATGCAAGCCCAAGTCCATATTCATACTTTTGTTATATGGACATCTCTGAAAAATAAAAGTTTTGATCTCATGTTAAAGAAATTTTTATTATGTATGTGTGATTTATGTATAACACCTTACATTTTTAAACACTAAAAAAACTTGAAAAGTATATGTTGACTTTTGTTTTCAGTTTTGGCATTAAATAGTTTAACATCAAGTACAAACTGCAAATGTCCGCCAAATGCAGGACATAGAAAATTATACCATTAATGACAGATAACTAGATATATAGAGCATGGATAGCATGTTTGTCAGAAATTATAATGGTTCTGTTTTGTTTTATTTGAGGCTTTCTTGCAATAAGTAGGAATGCACTCACTTGTGTTTTGTGACTTAAAATACATGTTTACTCACAAATAAAATTAACATTTGTTGTGTTTATGCTCATCTTGAAAGAATACATCAGACTGGCACTACACATTTTAAACCACACACTCAAATGCCTTCTTCCCTCCCACTCTGCACACACACCACAGCCCAACTGGGAAGAGTCACTTCATTAAAATGATCGTAATTAAAAAATATGAACTGTTTTGCTGAAACTTGTTTATTTACAATGTTTTCTCCTTAAAGTTCCTAAATTTGTGTTGACATTTATTTCCATATAGGTTCCAATAAGCTTTTACTTTTTGTTATAAACTCTGGATTAGGGGAAAATGGGTTTCTTTAAATTGTTAATCTCTAATGATCATTATGCTCATTTCAAAGTTGTAGCATTTCACAGCAATGGCTTTCTAAAGAGTTTCCCAATTTGCAATTTGTTTTATCAGAAATTTCTTCAACTTTTATTTTTCCAATTACTCTCTTTGAAATTAAAGAACTGTATAATTGTATTTTTATTCCTTTAAAATAGCATTTAAGACATTGCAACAATTTTCAACCATTTTCTACATTTGCACTCAGCATTTTATTAAAGTTACCTAAGTTTAATTTATTTTAAACTTCCCATTTCCTTTAGCTGTGATAAGAACCAAATTTATTTGCTACAGTTGATACATATTCTTTTTCTAAATTCTTTTCTTTGTTTTAGAGTTAACCATAGTCTTCCCCCTAAAAAACTATATGCATATCTTTAAATATAGTTATATTTTGCCTTGGCTAGTGTAGCTCAGTGGATTGAGTATGGACTGTAAACCAAAGGATCGCTGGTTCAATTCCTAGTCAGGGCACATGCCTGGGTTGTGGACCAGGTTCCCAGTAGGGGGTGTGCAAGAAGCAACCACACAGTGATGTTTCTCTCCCTCTCTTTCTCCCTCCCCTGCACTGTCTAAAAATAAACAAATAAAATCTTAAAAACAAACAAACAAATAAATAAATAAAGTTATATTTTATATATACATATGTAAACATATGCATGTATTTATAATATATAAACTGTATATACATTTCATTTATATATGTATTTATTTATTTACTTACTTGCTTCCTATTGCTGGAAGCAAGTAAGTAAATAAAATTTATATATGTGTTTCATATGTATATGAAACACATATATAAATACAATTGCCTGTATTGCTGGAAGATTGGCTTCTGCTTGGTTGGCAGTCTGTTTCTGTGATAAAAACTAACTCTGTTTGCTACACTGATATACATTATTTCTTTTTTTTTATTTTATAAATTATGTATGTATGTATTTACATCAGTGTTCAACAGTGACATCGATTGGTTGCCTTTCGCAAACTAACTGAGGACAGCCCAGGCATGCACCCTGACTGGGAATCTAAACCTTGTGACCTTTCAGTTTATAGATGACACCCAACCCACTGAGCCACACCAGTCAGGGCTGTGGTCTTTCTTAAATTCTACCTTTTTTTGCCTTAGAGTTAACCATAATCATATATATATACACACACATATGTATATACACTATACATACACAATATACATACATATGTAAGTATATATACACATACATATATACATGTATGTACATTGGTTTTTCATTAGCTTCGGAATATGCTCTTTAGTTATTGTTTCA
Source organism: Tonatia bakeri (assembly GCA_004024845.1). Classification (NCBI taxonomy): domain Eukaryota; kingdom Metazoa; phylum Chordata; class Mammalia; order Chiroptera; family Phyllostomidae; genus Tonatia; species Tonatia bakeri. The sequence goes on from PVIA01004600.1 coordinate 66,604, forward strand.
CTTTTCTTTCAAAATTACTCCTTATTAGTATTCTTCTATTACAAAGTTTCTTTGTTAACATCATATGCCTGATTTCCTGTTAAGTCTCTGGAGAATCCTGAAGATCTCATTAAACTGAAATAATAAATTGGTTGAGATAAATTATTAATAGATTCTAATTAAAATACTGTTTATTGATAGCTTTCTTTAGAAGCAATGTTTTTAGAAAATTCTGGGCTAGAGAAGAAAGACAAAATTAAGTAAAAGTAGCCTCCTCTGAAACACATCGTGTTTGTTAACTGTGTTAAATGTGATTAAGTCAGTGAATGAGAACTGACAGAGAAAGCACCTCAGTGTCCAGAATTTTACGAGTACTCTCTAAAAAGAAAGCAAAAAAAACTTTTATATTTACTAATTATTCTTTTTTAAAAGGCCTGTTGATTTTGGAAAACTAGAGATCTTTTTAAATTCCTACCTGTAAGAGCATACTACAAATAACATACGAATGTTAGCAACTTAATAATTTTAGTTCCAGTTATTAAAACGCTTGATGATCTACATTTTAAATATTTCCCTTTCTTTCACTGAATTTATACAACTCAGATATGTCTTTTCACCTTTTTTCAGTCTCTCTTCCTAATTAAGTTTTCAACCATATCCATAATTTGTATTTCTAAGAAAGTTTATATGAAAAAATAAAGATATGCAGAAACCCTTGCCCTGACATCAGATTGTATTAAAAGTTGCAAGCTGGACATGGCCAATTTAACTTCTTATGACAAAATTCTACTCAGATCTTGTTTTGCTTTCTGGTCATTATGACACGTTTATTTTATCCTCTAAGATTCTCTTCTTAAATTGCAAGAGTACTTACTTTTTTTGAGAGCATTACTCACCAAAGAGTCCATGTTTCACTCTATATTTGCCAAGATGCTCTGTGCTGCAGTTTGGGACCATAGAACACTTTTAACCTCTGTGTCACATTCAGTGATGAGTTAAACATAGGTATAAGTTTTAAACAAACCCCCTTCCCATACTTTCACAACCTTTGGGCACCCATGTTCCAGATCAGAAGCAACAGGGTTGATGATCTCTACATGGGCCTTTACCTGAAGAGTTGTGTCAGGGGTTCCCAAGACCATCACCAGGTTCAGTAATTTGCTAGAACACCCACAAGGCTCAGGAGTAATAAATCACAATTATTAGTGTGATTTATAACAGAAAATGAATAAAAAGCAAACCTATCAAAGGAAAATAGTGCATGGGGAAATGTCTGGAAGAAGTTACATGTAAGCTTCCAAAAGTTCTCTCCTAGTGGAGTAGCACAAGACATGATTAATTTCTCCAGCAACAAGATGAGGAACCCTATATGAAGTATTACCTGCCAGTGAAGTCATTGGAGCCTAAGATTCCAGGGTTTTTATTGGGGGTCCACATGTAGGAAGATAGTGCCTGCCTACCTGACCAGTTACTGAAGCTTCTGAACTTAGAAGAAATGCAGAATCATAAATCACAGTTCATCATAAATTTGTACACACTCTCTAGACAGTTTGGTACAATATGGTGCAAGAACACAGGCATGCCAAACACTTTTCCTCATTTAGAATTTATTTGCTGTTTAACAACTTCATTGAGATATACCTCACAAACTAACAAACAATTCAAATCTTTAAAGTGTACAATTCATGGTTTTATTCTATTCAGATATATGTGCAAATGTCACCAAAATTTTAGAACATTTTCATCACTTCAAAAAGAAATCTGAATTTGTTTTTTCCACTTCTACATGTAAGGAGCTTGGATGTCAGCACTCTGTCCTAACAACTGGTAACAAATGGCTGAGCTGACTGAAAAATCAACAACTCTTCTCAGATTCATAAGAGAGGGGAAGACCTGGGGCAAACCACAGCCCCCAAGATTGGAGACACAGACCCAAATATAGGAAGTCACACCTGATAAGAAGGGGACTCAGAAGCAAAAACCCCTGTGGTAAAAGAGTGCTGGGGTAAAAAAGACTTGAACTGTGATTGATGAATTGCTGGAGGCTCAATGTGGACAACTCTGAGTGTTAAAATCTCCAAGGGGACCCCTGGTCACAGTGGAGCTCCCACAATATTGTTAAGATTTATTTTCTGGAACTCCATCAGATCCGCACAGTAAATACTAGAGAAAAATTCCCTGTGGCTTTTGTCAGGAAGAGGGGAAATAGAGTTGTTTTGACACATGGCCAGAGTACTCTGCTCTCCTTAACAAGGCCTATGCTCAGGGGAAACTAGTTAACCAAAGCTTAAGCTGCTGGGGTATTGTCAGAGCCTAATTTACCTGAGGAAGGGTAATAGCAAACTCCAGCTCACTCTAGCCTTCCTGATCTACCTAATCAGGGAGAACAAAACTGAGAAACACTTGGTAAGGTTCACAGTCCAGAAACACAAGCTCACTAAAGAACTAAGCCCTAATCATAAGGCTGTGAAATGCTTCTTCTTCCACCTCCCGTTACCACCACATTATTAAAGGCCTATTCATGGCAGTTCTTTTACCTGCTACACCATATTTGGCTATCAAAAAAAATTACAAGGCATATTAAAAGGCTAAAAAAGAAACAATTCAGAGAGAGTTCTGCTTACATCAGCAATTTAAGACAACTATGATTAATATGCTAGGTTTTCTAATGTATGAAATAGATATCATAGAACAGATGGGCAGTGTATAGAAAGCAAAAATATTAACAAAGAACCAAAAAGAAATTCTAGAAATTAAAAAAAACAAGGAAAGCACTTTACCAGAAATGAAGAATGCCTTGATGGGCTTGTTAATAGACTGAACACAGGTAAGGAAAGAATTTCTAAGCTTGAGCATATCTCAATAAAAACCTCCAAAACTGAAAGTAAAGAGAGAACAAAGACTGAAAAATAAAAAGAACAGAATGCCCAAGGACTGTAGGACTACAAAAAGTGTAACAGCGTAATGCAGACTTCAGAAGGAGAAGAAAGGGGGAAGTATATTTCTTGATTTCAAAACAGATTGGAAAGCTACAGGATTCAAACAGTGTGGTACTGACATAAGACTAGACATACAGATCATTTCAATAAAATTGAGGGTCCATAAATGAAACAATATGTCTATATTCAACTCATTTCTGACAAGGATGTGAATTCCATTCAATGAGACTTTCCAACAAATGATATCAGGACATTTAAAGAGCTACATGCAAAAAAATGAAGTTAAACTTTCATACCATGTACAAAGTGTAACTCAAAGTAAATCAAACACCTAAATGTAAGAGCTAAGACTATAAACCTCTCAGAAAGAAACGTAAGGGTAAATATTTAAAACCTGTTCTTATATATGACACCAAAAGCACAAGCAAAAAAGAGAAAATAGGTGCATTGAACTTCATCCAAATAAATATACTTTTACTATAAAAGACGTTATCAAGAAAATGCAAACCTCGCCCAGAGAATTGGAGAAAATATTTACAAAACATATATCTGATAAAGGACTTGTATCTAAAAAGTAGCAAGGACATGGAATTGTTGGAACTCTTGTACACTACTGGCAGTAATGTAAATTGTGCTTGTAGTGAGAAACAGTATGGAGGTTCCCCCAAAAATTAAAAATCTATTGTATAATTCAGCAATACCACTTCTGTATATGCCCCAAAGAATTGAAAGTAGGATCTCGTACAGACACTTGCACACCCATGTTCACTGCAGCATTATTCATAACAGTGCAGAGAGACAAACAATATAACTACCCACTGATAGATGGAAGTATAAAAAGTTGCTATATACATATACTGTAAAGTTATTCAGACTTACAAAAGAAAGAGATCTTTCAATATGCAACAACATGGATGACCTTATGCTCAGTAAAATAAGCTAGTAACAGAAGGACAACACTGCATGATTCCATTTTTATGAGATATGTGAAATAGTCAAAATCAGAATAAAATGATGGTTGCCAGGGACTGGGGGCAGAATAAAATGGGGAGTTGATGTTTAGTGGGTATAAAATTTCAGTTACCTGGGATGAACTAGTTCTAGATAGCTGCTGTACAATATTGTGCTTACAGTTACTGATATTGTATTGTGTTCTTAAAAATTTGTTAAAAGGGTAGATTTCCCATTAGGAATTCTAACCACAGAAAAACAAACAAACAAACAAAAACACAATTAAAAAAAACCAAGCCATTAAATCTAATAAATGAGAATATAAATAAAAATAAATCCAATAAAACTAAAATGAGTTTCTGAGAATTTCATATTGCCAGTGTAAGCTTATGTCTAGTCCAAGAAGCATGTGGCTATTTCAGATGTAAAAATATTTGATTCTTAACAATTCAAATCCCAGAAAAGGCTGACAAATCTCTGCAGCCCCCAAAGAGAGCATATTGCCCAATGTCTTCGTCAGATATACTAAGAAGAGTAATGGAATATGAAGAACCTTCCACAGGGTGGAGCCAGGGACCAATGAAAATAGATCCAGAGGTAGGGCCTCTCAAAAAGCAGACTCAATGCTTAATTCAGGGAAATCCTGGGTAGTGCTTCCTCACTGGTGACCTAATTTCTTATCTGATTGTATCGCTAGAGGTTATGTTATACAGCTGGGAAGATATTTACTAAAGATGGATGTTATTAATATAGATGCTTCAGAAATCAAAATTTAATGTCAGCCACTTACACTACAATCAGAAAGCTTAATGCTAGGCACTTACACTACTACATAAGGGTGTTTACTTTATATAATGTCTAGCACTTTTGCTGAGGAGCAAGTAGAATTCCTCAGGATAGACTGGTTTCACTTGGACGTAGCAGGAATTTCAGAATTTCTATAAACAAGTGCTTCACATAATTGTCAATTTTTGCCTTTCTGATGGTAGTTGCCTTGCCTTTGACCTATGACTGTATGTTTTCCATAAGTGTTTGTGGAGAGATGGTGTTATTTCTGTCCAAAGGACTCTGGATTAAAAGGAACCACGTGTGTACATGAGAATGAAATGTATGGCCTCACCTGAGCTTCTGTGATATCTTACATATTCCTTACTTGCTTACTCTAGATTTACTTTCTACCATTCTCCACTTTGCTTCATGCTGTTAAATTACCTGACAAACGCTTTCCATAGAATGCTCCCCTTTTCTGAAGAAAGAAAGAAATATAAGTACATGTTCCTACTTGATTCAATTGTATGAAGAAACATCAAAATAATAAAAGTGTGGTTGTCACAAGATGAAAAGTGAGAACTCTAAATGTATACCTTTTAAATCACTTAAATGTTGAACCATTGGATTTAATAACCATTTATATAACAAATGACAATTGAATGTTTCTGTCTGTAAATCAGAAAAATATCAAATTAAAAAATGGATTTGTTTGGACTGTATACTCCCAACAAAATGGATCAATGAAACTCTAAATAACCCGCAAAGGAATCCAAGTTAAAGGAAATACTCTTATTCAGCCTTTGACATCTGTAGGTAAAGGAATAATTTGTTCTGTGATGATGGGGGAATCAACTATTGAAAAACATACAGCCATGAGTATCTCACGCTATATATTAAAACAAGAAGTGATTTTAAGATTTAATTTAATTTTGCCCTGACTGGTGTAGCTCAGTGGATTGAGCACGGGCTGCGAACCAGGCATCGCAGGTTCGATTCCCAGTCAGGGCACATGCCTGGGTTGCAGGCCATGTCCCCCAGCAACCGCACATTGATGTTTCTCTCTCTCTCTCTTTCTCCCTCCCTTCCCTCTCTAAAAATAAATAAATAAAATCTTAAAAAAAAAAGATTTAATTTAATTTTAACTAAAGAATATATTTGATATTTTGGTGTGATAAAACCCACAAATAACGATAGATAGACTGGCTTTTATAAAAAATAAAAGCATTAGAACCCTGTATGTAAAAAATATATATATACAATTTGTAAACAAAAGACTAAGAATAAATGTAAGAAAATATATTTTTTTCAAATGATAGTGACAGAAAAGTGTTAATATCCTTAAAATACAAAGAGAGAAAATGACTGTTGGAAAACATATCAATAGAGAAAGAAGAAAACACAATTATGATTAGAAATGCCCAAAGAAAGAAATAGAAATGATCAATAATTAGATTTAAGGAGTACAATGTTAAAATAACCAGATACCATTTACTTAACTATATCAGATAAAAATAATTTTTAAAAAGTGTACAATTTACAGTTGTCCAGGGAATGCATATGGTGAGGCAGACCCTCCCACACACTGCTTGTAAGCTTATAAACAGATAAATAGGCGATTTAGCAACATGTGTTAAAAGCTGTAAGAATAAGAGAAACTATGGGTATTTCTCCAAATTTTTACTATTTTCAGCAACAGTTTGTTGTACAGAAGGTTAGCTATTTTCTCCAGTCTTTTAGGTGAAATTTTACTCAGTATAATGTTCTTTTTTATCATGTTTATAAACAGTAACTATAATTTTTTCATATTTCTATGGCTACTTGTATTATTTTTTGTGGAATACTTATGTTGATTTCACAACTGCCTGTGTTCTCATTTGACTGGAAAAATGATTAGGAACAAGTGAAGTTTTTAACTAGATGTTTTCTTTCTCTTTTGTTTTGGAAACAACAAGTAGTATAGGTCTATCCGTGTGGTTCTCCAAGACAATCTTTCATTCAGCAGCTATTAATGAGCACCTACCATATTATCAGGTGCCAGGAATACATCAGTGAAGTACAAAAAGAAAACAATGAAGCAAACAAAAACTCTGCCTTTATAGAGCACTTTATATACTAGTACATTTTAAACCACTGAAAGATTACAGATTCTGTAATTTACTATGTTAAAATAATTAAAATAAAAATATACCTTTACATTTTCATACCACTCACTCTTTTGGTAATAATCATATTACCAAATATGGTAACTAATATATATATAACTAATTGCTTTCCTTGTTCCTTCCCAAAATCAGTAACTCTTTTTCTTTATGAAAATGATAAAGTTCTTACTAAATAATTGATTCTAGAGAGACTATATTAAGTAAGGTAAAATATGTTCAATTCCTAAAACTCATAATTGATATATATCCTTCAGTACCCATTTGTGTTATATCTCTAGTTCAGCATCAAATACCGCACGCACTTGCTTGGGGATACATTTAATAGTATTTACAATGAAAACCTTCACTATATGAGGTGGGGTCATAAATACCCAGGAATTTATGAGGTGGAACCCCAAAATGCAGGAATTCATTTATAAAAATGGTGTATGTATGTATTATTGTTGTTCATGTACAGTTGTCTCCATTTTTCCTCCACCACTTCCCCCCTGTTCCCACCCCCACTTTCAACCCTCAGTCCTTCCCCTCGTTGGCTTTGTTCATGGGACCTTCATACATGTCCCTTGATGACCCTTTCCCTTCTTTCTGCTGTTATCCCCCTCCCCTTTCCCCTCTGGTTACTGTCAGTTTCTTCTTTATTTCAATGTCTCTGGTTATATTTTGCTTGCTTGTTTGTTTTGTTGATTAGGCTCCACTTATAGGTGAGATCATATGGTATTTGTCTTTTACCAACTGACTTACTCCACTTAGCATAATGCTCTCCAGTTCCATCCATGCTGTTACAAGGGTAGGTTTCTTTCTGTTGTATAGTATTCCACTGTGTAAATGCACCACCATTTTTTGATATACTCATTTACTGATGGGCACTTAGGTTGCTTCCAGCACTTGGCTATTGAAAATTGTGCTACTATGAACATTGGGGTGCATAGGTTCTTTTGAATTGGTGTTTCAGGATTCTTAGGGTATAATCCCAGCAGTGATATTACGGGGTCAAGAGGCAGTTCCATTTTTAGTTTTTTGAGGAAATTCCATACTGTTTTCCACAGCTGCATTCTCGCCAACAATGTACTAAGTTTCCCTTTTCTCTACAACCTCACCAGCACTTGTTGTTTGTTGATTTGTTTACGATATCCATTCTGACAGGTGTAAAGCAGTATCTCATTGTGGTTTTAATTTTCATCTCTCTGATAGCTAATGATGCTGAGCATCCTTTCATATGTCTCTGGGCTCTCTGTAGGTCCTCCTTGGAGAAGTGTCTGTTCAGGTCCTTTAACCATTTTTTAATTGGGTTGTTTGTCTTCCTGGAGTGAAGTCGTGCGAGTTCTTTATGTATTTTGGAGATCAAACCTTTGTCCGAGATATCACTGGCAAATGTATTTTCCCCAAGGGTTAGTTTCCTTTTCATTTTGCTGTTTTCTTTAGCTGTACAGCAGCTTTTTATTTTCATGAAGTCTCATTTGTTTATTCTTTTCCATATGTTCCTTGCTCTAGAGGACATATCAATTCTTACATGTTGAAACTTCATTCCCTTTCGAAGTACTCTCCATGTAATGCAATACACCTTGAGGAGTTTTTTTCACTGCTCAAAACACTTTTTGAACTCGTTGATTTTGATAATTTTTAGTGCTTCTTGCCATTTTTGTTTCATCCCTTCCACATCAGTAAAACTTTCCCTTTGTTCATTTTGGGAAACAAAAAAATATTACTCTGGGTAAGACTGAGTGAGTAGGTGGGGTGAAGCATGTGGATCATGTCATTTTTGGTAAAAAGCTGCTGAACACTCAGCCTGTTGTGGGCAGGTGGGCTTGTAAATGACTCATCATGAAATGGGAAAACATGTTGAAAGAGTCTTCAAGAAAAATTCACTGAAGCCAAATGTAGCCTCTCAAAATGTCAGCTGGTATACTGGATACAGATGGGTTCCTAGAACATTTCCTAGAGGGGAAAGCCTGTACTACAAGGGGCCTGAACTCCAGAAAGTAATTCCATTTTTTGAGGGGGATCTGCCTCATAAGTCTTGGAAAATAATTGCAATGTTGAATTTTTTCCTACTATTCATCTAAGCCCAAGTATATTAAATTATATTTATGGAAGTATTCTCTCCTCCTCACCTTCTTCTTCTTCCGTTTTTTCTTGACTCTAATGTGATATACTAAATTAGCTTTTGTATATAAGATCTATCCAGAAAATATCCAGCCATGTAATATGAAAAATTGACACATTTATTAAAGAAGATACAAGATAAAAGAAACATTGTACATAGGAAAATGACACCTCAGTCCCCTTCAAACTGGACACCTTTGGACCTCACACAGTTCTCCCAATCACCATCAGATACCCCAGCATATTTTCCTGAATCTCATTGACAGTCTGAAATCTCTTCCCTTTCAAAGCTAATTTTAGTTTTGGGAAAAGCCAGAAGTTGCAGGGGGCCAAATCTGGCCTGTAGCGGGGCTGAGTCACCTGGACAATTTGATCTTTTGCCAAAAATCTCTGCATAAGATGTAATGCCTGAGCCAGTGTGTCATCATGATAAAGCTGCCCATCATCAGTTGCCCATAGCTGCAGCCTTCTGAATCATTGGCATAGTTTCCGTGGAGAAATATTCAAGCTTAATGCACAATTCGATGCAGATTTGTTGCTCTACTCGCACAGTCATTTTGAATGTGATGGCCACACAGTACACATGTGCAACTCAGTGACATTTACAGCATCCACTGACAAGTACAGTGAAGTCATCATTGTTCACACATGCACATTCCAGTCCACTCTCTTGGCTGCCAGGTTACACTGATGTTGCACAATCCATTCTTGTGATATTAACATGGCTGGACTTTTTCTGGACAGACCTTGTACATTTATGATTGTGTGTGCATATATTTTACTTTATGTGGTACTTTGCTTTTATGGTGGATCTTCTGATATTTTAGAAAGTTTTTTAAGTATTTATCTTTATAATAAGAGTTTTGCATAAAATAATTTTGCACACTCTTCCTCCTTCTTTCCTTCCTTACTCTCCACCGATTTTAATGAATAATATTACCTTCTTTGTGTTTATCTTTGTATAAAATCTGTACAGTTCTGTCACTGAATTGGTCACTTTACAAATTGCTGTTTTACTGCAAGCTCTTGCAATAAAGCAATAAGGAGGAATATATCAATAATGTTTATATCCTAACCTATTATTCTTATTCCTGCCTCAGTTTTTAACAATTTGATTTTTAGTTGAATATATTAAATTCTCACTACTAGTCTTTTGCCAGGATTTTTATATCATGCCTTAGTTGATGGTAGCTTTTCTTCAAGAAGAGTTCGTGTAAAAAATATATGCTGCTATTTTATATTCAGCGTGGTTTTTCCTATAGCCTTTACACTTAGAAGACAACTTCGTTGGATATGAGATCCTTGTATCACATTTCCTTCTCTTGAGTCTTTTTTTGTAAGTGTCGATCTACTGTTTTTTGGCAATAAATATTGCAGCCAAAATGATTAACTGGACTTTCCATTTTAATCTGTATATCTGAATTCTTTTCCCTTAAGAGACATAATCCTTTTCACCTAGAAGCTAAACAGGTTATTTCCTTATAAATACAGTAACTATATGTGGATGTGTTTCATTGCATTTGTGTTCTATTATTTTGATTTTCTCCTTCAAAAATGCAACAAACCATGTTTTATCTTTGGTTCCTGGCATCTTTATCATTAGCTATTCGCTAATTATTTTAATTTCCTTTTCTTTTATTAATTTTTCTTATTCATTCCTCTGTTTACCCCACTGTTCTGTTCTGTTCTTCCTATTTATTCTCCTCTTCACTGGACAAATCTTTCCTGAGATCTTACTGCTTTTCACAAAAGTTGTGATTGAAACCTTAACATGTTTCTGTTGATGTTGCAATATTAGATTAAACTTTTTATCTGCTTATAGGTCTCAGTTTCTTCCCATGTGTTATTTTTCTATAGAAAAATGTTGCTGTTCCTTCTTCTTTAACATATTTTCTTACAGTAGTGTTACATGACTGCTTTGCCTATTACTCATTTAAAAAATATTTTTGTCTGGATTTTCTAAGAAGAAATCAGCAGAAGATAACAATGACCATATGTAATTCTTAAGTACTGCTTATAAATATGTTTTGTTTAATTTCTCTGTAGATGTTTGTTTTTTATTTATTGATATTAATTGATTATTGATATTAAGAGCCTTTTTATATATACTAGCAACTATTTTGTCATATAAGCCCACTTCATATTGCTTTATATACCTTTATAAATCCTCATTCACTGAAATTATAACCTCTTATTATTGATAGTTGTCAGAATACATAAACTTCCTTAAAAATAGAAAGCAGTATGGAGTTTAGCTCAGCCAATTAAGTGCTTACAAACTTGTTGAAAGGACTGAAGAGGAATGGTCAAGAAGAGGCTCCAGTAGATCTCTGAATTGTTTCTAGCTTTTGATAAATTCTGAAAGTGCTATTTCTAACCCAGTGCAAAGGTACAGGAAATCACTGCTGATGTTTAGTGTAGTGCTGGCTGCATCTCTAAAGAGAATGATCTTTAGAGGCAATGGTCAGCAGACACACACAAAAATCTCACATCCAGTATAACATGCTTTGCCTTTTGCTGCAAGAGGAAGAATAGAACTGTGTTTCACTTCTGCCTTCTAGATCTAATGAGGAGTCAGTCGCTCCTGTTACTACAATCTAAGTGAAAGCCCTGTCACAAAACATACTGGGAAATTTATTTTCTGGACATCATCTTCTAAGCTGTAGAAGAGAACACAGTAGGTAGTGAGAATGGTTCTGAGTATCATCAATAAATTTGGCCTCAGTCCTTCTATTTGGTTTGTCAGCAACAATACTTAACCTTCTACCTCCCAAAGAACAATGACAAGATCATGTGACTTCATGACAAGAAGTGACTAGAAATGATGTATTTGATTTTTCCCAGGATCCCCATCAAGCACTATATATAGCATTAGATGGTTTTCTTTTTCCAGGTCAAGCATAGACCCCCTTCTATATCCTGTACACTAAAGACTGAATAATAAAAGTCATTAGCATCAACACACTTTAATAAAGTTATGTGGAAAAGAGAAGGACTTTTAAAAAGGCAATGGAAGAGATGCAAAACAAGAAAGCATGCATATTTCTTTAGTCCTTGTATTACAACTTGTATTAAGTTACTACTTAAAACTTTTTACTTTCACTTTTCATGCTACATTCCATTTGTCCTTGGTCAGCAATTTTTATTCCTAAAGTGTCTGATTTTATCTGTGTCCAATTACTGTAGTCTTTTCTTATTGCTTACCATTAGCTGTGAAAATATTAAAAAGCAGCTCAGAATTCTTGTCAAGATGGAGGTATAGGTAAACATGGCCCACCTCCTCACACAACGACAAAAATTACAACTAGACTATAAAACAAATATCACCCAGAATCATCAGAAAATTGAGATGCATAGAAGTCCAACAAGCAAGGAATTAAAGAGGTCACACTTATCCGAATGGATAGGAGGTGCAGAGATGCAGAAACGGCAGTCCCACCCCATGTGTGGTAGATAAAAATCAGGAGGGATACCTTGTGGGCAAGGGATCCCAGCCCCTCACCAGACCAGCCAGCCCAGGGATCCAGTGCCAAGAAGATAGGTACCCATAACTTCTGGCTATAAAAACCAATGAGGGTTGGGGTAGTGGAAGACACTGCAGGATTCTCAGGAGTCCCCAATTAAAGAGCCTGCAATGGTCTTAGGGCTTATGCAGAATCACCCCCCCTGGACACCAGGGCAGCAGTGGGGAGGGCACTAGTGGTATATGGGGCGAAATGGAAGTGTCTGGCAATAAGGGGAGTGATGGGGGACAGTTTCCTCATGGATAAAACTTCAGAAGATATGCAGGGGTACAGTCCCTTTCTGAGCCTCCCCCCACACAGAGCCACAGAACAGTGACAGCATCTTAGAAACTCCATCAACCTGGTTCATGTTGATTGCCCCACCCAGGCAATTACCTAAGGTTTGATCCCATTCAACTTACCAGTGAGCTTTTCTACAATAGGCCACACTACTAAGACAGGAAGTCAAAGCAGCTCTACTTAATACACAGAAACAAACACAGGGAAGCTGCCAAAATGAGGAGACAAAGAAATATGTACCAAATGAAAGAACAGAACAAATCCCCAGAAAAAGAACTAAACAAAGTGGTTTTTAAGCAATCTATTAGACACAGACTTCAAAACACTAGTTTTGAACTAGTGGTAGGAAAATAGACAGGGGATACTCAAGAAACTCATTGGATACTTCAACAGCATAAAAAATACCCAGGTGGAAATGAAGGTTATGTTAGGTAATATTTAAAAAAAATTACAGGGAACTATGAGTGGAATGGATGAAGCCAATATCAGATCAATGACTTGGAACATAAGGAGGAAAAAACATTCATCAGAACAGCAAGAAGAAAAGAGAATCCAAAAAAGCAAAGATACGCTAAATAGCCTTTGGGACAACTTCAAATGTACTAACATTTTAATCATGGGGTGTGGGAAGGAGAAAAAAAAAAGCAAGAAATTGGAAATCTCTTTGAAATAATTCTGAAAGAAACTTCCCTAATTTGGTGAAGGGAATAGATATACAAGTCCAGGAAGCAGAGTCCCAGATAAGATGGATGCAAAGAGGACCACATCAAGACACATCATAATTAAAATGCCAAAGGTTAAAGATACAGAGATCATCTTAAAAGTAACAAGAGAAAAGCAGATAGTGACCTATAAACTATCTGATATGTAGAGTTCCCATAACTCTATCTGCTGATTTCTCATGAAAAACTTTGCAGGCAAGAAGGGACTGCTAGAAGTATTCAAAGTGATTAAAAACAAGGGTCTACAACCTAGATCCACTCTATCTAACAAAGCAATCATTTAGAATAGAAGGACAGATAAAGTGCTCTTAGACAAGGTAAAGCTAAAGGAGTTTATCGTCACCAAGCCCTTATTATATGAAATGTTAAAGGGACTTATTTAAGAAAGAGAAAAAGACCAAAACTATGAACATTAAAGCAATAAATTCACACCTATCAACAGCTGAAGCTAAAAGACAAACAAAGCAAGCAAACAGAAAATAAACAGAATCATAGATATGGAAATAATCTATGGAGGGGGAAGGTGGAGAATGGGGGAAAGGATACAGGGATTCAGAAGTACAAATTGGTAGGTACAGAATAGACAGGGGAATGTTAAGATCCAGCAAAGCTTTCATTCAGAATGGAAGGGCAGATAAAGTGCTTCTCAGATAAGGTCAAGTTAAAGGAGTTCATCATCACCAAGCCCTTATTATATGAAATGTTAAAGGGACTTAACTAAGAAAAAGAAGATAAAAAACATGTATAGTAAAATGATGGCGAACTCACAATTATTAACAGCCATACATAAAACAAAAACAAAAACAAACTAAGCAAACAACTAGAATAGGAACAGAACCACAGAAATGGAGATCATATGGAGGGTTAGCAACATGGGAGTGGGAGGGGGAGAGAGGGGGAAAAGGTACAGAGAATAAGTAGCATAGATGGTAGGTAGAAAGACAGGGGGAGGGCAAGAATAGTAAGGAAAATGTAGAAGTGAAAGAACTTATAAGTATGACACATGGACGTGAACAAAAATGGGGAATGTGGGTGGGAGAGGATGTGAAGGATGGAGGGGAGTGAAAGGGGAAGAATGGGACAACTGTAATAGCATAATCAATAAAATATATTTTTAAAAGAACAGTATAAGAAATGGAGTAGCCAAAGAACTAATATATATGACCCATGGACATGAATTAAGGGACAGGGGGACATTGCCAGAGGGAATGAAGGGTATTGGGTAGAGCAGGTAAAGGGGAAAAAATTGGGACAACTGTAGTTGCACAATCGATAAAATATATTTTAAAAAGTACCTTAGAGAATCCACTGGTCATCAAACATAAAACTCTCTGCCTTTCACTGTGTACAAAAATTCTGGTGTTACTTCAATAATTCAGATTATAGCTTCAGAAAATCAGTTCTGTTCCATTTGGAACCCACAAGAGAAAGATAATTTTCTCAATTTCCAGTTCATTGAAATTATCATTGTTTCTTTGTAAGAGTATTTGTCCATCAAAGCAGTAAGTTATAGGGAGGAGAAACAATTTTTTTAGGGTGTTTTTAGGTTTATAATGAAAGAAGTCACTCTCACTTATGCTTACTGTTCTTTAATCTATTTTCTGACTGAGAGTGAGAAAGCACCAATTATGGTTATCAGAACATAACCTACTTTTTTAGAACATGTCTTCAATCTCACCAAGAATACCCAAGATCAATTTGATCATATCATCAGAAATAATTAAAGTGAAAATTATTATTATTACTGTATCATCTCTGCTGCCCATTTCACTGACCATCTGCCTGTTAAACCACTACCTATTAAAGGTTATAATTTGGCTTCTCCTAATCTGAAATCCTGGCATGCCCACTAATATCAAGGAGCCTATTCTCCCTTTGTTATCCCCACTGGAAGAAGAAATCCAATACAGAACCCTTCAGGACCACTGGTGCTTCCCTTATGAATACATTCCCAATGTTTTGGTGACATGAATGCCCTCTGAAAACATCCCAAAAGACGTCACAAAATTCATTATAACATTCCATATTTTTTAGATTTGAGATTTCTTCATAGACATTATATGAAGAAAGTTACAGCAGTTCTAATTCATCTAATATAGGACACACTTTAGGTTAGGTTTTGGTTATCCTTCCAATGATCAGCCAGCTAACACATTTAATCCAGAATCTGTACTAAGTGTGCCTGTATTATAAATTTAGCCAACTTTAAATTAATTTTCTTTCCTGGCTGTTTTTGGACCTCACAAAATAATTTCCATGCATTTTGCCTCACATTTTGGCTGATAACAAGAATCAAGACATTGTTCTTTTGGTGCAAATGTTATCTCCTGCATCATCAGACTTCATGCTCATTCCCTGTAGAAATCCTTAAATCTGATTCTAGTGACAGTTCTAGAAGTAATAATAAGTGATAAAATGGACATTTTGAAAGATAGTTCAGGTGAAGGCAATGTAGAATCTTCAAGTAAAACAAAGCTAGCCTCTTTAAATAGGAAAAACCAGAATTGGACACATAGGTTCAGTACAACTTTCACATTCAATGTATTCAAATTCATCCAAATCCTCCCAAATGGCCCCCAGTATAATCTCCAGTATATTATTATTTCCAAGTCAACAAAAGACCTTGAGAGGATTCAGATTCAACTTATTTGTAATTATGTCTTACAGAATCAAGCTTGGGATCTGGTTTCAGAAGCATTGGCTCTTTTGTTATGAAATATAACATGATTTTGGAGAAATTACAGAAGCATCTTTCTTAACTCTGTGATGACCTGAGTATTTGAGGGCCTTATCCTGTCACTTTAATAGTGTTGTTAATTCTCCAGTATAGTCTGAAGAAGAATTTAGTGTATACTTAGTCATAATTTCTAGATATAGTATAGCAGGTATTTGGTGAATTAAATCACTGATTTCCACAGATACATTATTCCAGACTGCTGCCAGCTGACATAACTTTTGCTTTGACATTCCAGGGACTGTCAGTACTCCATATTCCATGTGAGGAGATACTGTTATTCCACGAAGATCCAACACGTTCATAAAGCATAAAAATATTAAACACAGAAAACTATATGTATGTTTATAAAATTATGTACTTCTTTATTCTTTATCTCAAGGGATACCAGTGCTTATAACTGTTTTTGATATTTTGAACCCAATACAATAAATTTAATGTATATATCTGCTAAGGATCATAGGAATAATAAATTAGAACTATCTAATTTTATAGGTGAAGCAAATTTTTCATCTTTTTTTTTACTAGAATGAGTACTTTATATATTTTTCTTATCTCATTTTTAATTTATTTTTAGTAGCTATGTTGTTTAGCATTACTTAGGTTGCTATGGCAGAAAACTACCATAACCCAGACTGATCCAGCAGTGTGATTTGGGGCACAGTGACCCCAGACAAACTATGGCAGCATGTTGATTTGGATCTGAAGATATTTTAGGGGACTGCAGTCCTTCGGAATGACTCCAAAATTCCTACAGGGTTTCCGGGTGACTTCATCAAATCTCAGGATACAACAAAACTGAATGAATACTTCCTGTAGCACATCCACTCAAATTATCTCTAAATTTATTAAACTCATTACTTAGTGTTATTATTATATTTTATATGAGAGTGACTTGAAAGAAGTGTGAGTTACTTGATTTTGAAATGAGCACTGCATTCACCTGTGTGTAAGGTTATGTGTAAGGTTGCTCAGACTGACTGAAGACGAGTGATGTTGTGATACACTGTCAGACACAGTCATGCTATTTTTATTTGCTTTTATTTACCCAAAATAGAAACAGAAAACCTTTATCCAGAATCACAACCAAATAATTGTAATTTTCCATTTTGAATCTTTATAGTGTTTTATGCTAATTTAAAACTCTGATTCCTATACAGTTTTGTAATAATATTTTGAACTTTATTTTACCATGAAGGTAAGATTTTGCCTCATTTACAATTGTATATTCTGTAACATTTTATACGTAATGCTCTGTACATAATAAGTCCACAAGAAGATTTCGACCAATCAAGGTAAACAGACAGACCTCATTAACTTTTCCCTTTAAAAAAAGCATCATGTGGTCTTTGCCATTCATTAATAACTGTAAAAAAAAATCACAACTATTTATATCTGTGCATAAGAGGTATATGTAAACCAAATCTTTTTAACAGTCCATCTTAAGTATTCAGTTACCATCATCCACAATTAACATTGCAAAAGGTCCCTTCAACATAAAAAAATCTCATTATGCAACACCAGAATTGCAAGCTCCTTGCAGTCACTGTAGATGGCACCAGGGAAAGAAGCTTATCTTAGTCTCTGAAAGCAATACCTATATCATCTTTCTGCCAAAACTTACTGGCCTTTCTGTCCTGTCATGGGGAGTTTTGATTTATGTCGCTCACTCTGAAGATTCAGTGAATTAGTCGATGCAAGTTCCTCTGTACTCTCTGGTACACATATAATAGTTTCTCTGCCACTGTCATTTCCTTTTCACCTGACATTCCAAAATGACCAAAAGCAAACCATTGGAAATCACACACAGATGCACACGTACATGCACACACAAGCTCAGGCACACACATACAATAATAATTGAGACATATTCTTGTTAAGAAAAAAGAAATAAAAATAAAAACCTAACACTGTAAAAAAAGGAAGTCAATGATCAGATTATGCTTTATAAGGGTTATAACTCATTTAATCCCCTATACTTCCCAAGTTTTCTTGAATTGTGTTCAAATTTTAGCATATGAAAGTTGACAATATATTTATATTTTAAATAACGATGAGAGACACCTTGTGACTTTCAGACATTTTTAACAATACACGCTAAAATAATTTATCATGATTAGCTGCACAAATGTCCCTGTGCACACATGTATATGTCATAAATAAGTCAATTTGTATTTCCTTGTTCTCTCTGGTACTCAGGAAATCACATGGTCTCAATACAGAAAATTTTATAAAAAATTAGCATTTCTAAATATATACAAGGGTATAATTACCCAAAGGATTATATGGGCATTTAAAATCAAGTGACTACTACTTTCAGTAAAGCTTCATTTTGAAGCAGTGTTTTGTAGTGGCTGAGCAATGGGCTCTGCCAAAATATCATTGTTTCTGAATCCTGACTATACCAAATAAAAAATGTGGGGTCTGGGACTAACCATCAGCTCTTAAACTCACATTTTCTTATTTTTCAATTAAGGGTAACAATCTTTCATAAGATTGTTATAATGATTAGACATCAGTCCTACAATTGGTAAAGTTTGAATAAATGTAAGTTACAATCATAACAAGTTTGCATAATTAAAAAATAGAGAAAATAAAAATAAATTTAAAACAATGGGTATGTTAAATCATTTCCTTCAACAATACACAATGTGTTTTTTTATTATTTCCTTAGCAGAATACACAAAGATGAGAAAAATATTAGAAAAATATTACTGGATAGATTATAATGTGATAGCTTGAATTCCTTAGCAGAGGGGGAATGTATAGTCCCAGTACACAGATACTTGGCTTGGTCCGTGATGTGATTTGCTTTGGCCAGTGAAATCTAACTCATAATCTAGTCAGGAAACAAAGCACACCATTTATTTTAACAGATAATTCAATATAAATTAATCTCAGTAGCTATCAATTAGAGGCAAAAAACTGTGGTAAACAGTTACCATACTTAAGGCTGGAGGATAAAAAGGAAAGATGTTGAAATAGTTAAAAGAGTTTGAAGAAAAGACCTCCGGGATGTGGAGCCCAGACTCCTGAGAAGGTTGGTTTTGGTTTTGGTGCCTCAGGGCCTCTGATGTAAGACTAGGTAAAGCTTGGATACAAACCTTGAGGAAGGAGCATCAATCATCTGATAAGGAGGGTTTAGATGTTCAGAAGAAGGACCTTGCTGGAAGTGAAAGAAAATTCTGACCAGCTGGTGCCGATGTCCCAGATCAGGCACAGAGAGACTGGTTTAGTGAGTTTCAGAAAAACTTCAATATGCAATCAAATGTTATTGCCAGAGTAATGAAATATTGCTGGGTTTTTACACATAGGGAAGGAAATCCTGTCTTATTCCTGAGATAGCATAAGGACCTCGGCCCAGGATTTTAAGGACTCCAGATGGCCAGAAACAATGCTTAATTGCAAAAATGTCACCAATTTCCCACTCCCTACTCAAAAACACAGACATAGCTGATTTTATTGCCCTTCTAACTGCCCATTTAACCACTTGCCCACATGCACAATTGATCAAGGTATGACCACTACACAACCTTCCTATCAGGATGGTAATGAGCAGTCTGCCATCTTGCCCCTACAGTGCAGGCATGGATACAAGTACCGTGAGGCACAGCTGGAAACAGAAGTCACCCAACCCTGGAATGGAAAATTCCACAAGCCAGCCTTTTTTTCCAAAAAGCCTGTCTTTATCCAAAATCTTGCCTTTTCATGTAAGACCACTCTGTGCTCAGTTTATAAAAGCAGCTAAGCAGAGCCAGCCCACAAGCCAGTTCAGATCATTTTTTCCTTTGTGCTGCCTCCCTTGTGCTCAAGAAAAAACTCAAACATGAAGATTTGTGGAGAAGGAAAAAGGTTTTCATTAACAGGGTACCAAATTTGAGGGGCCTGGAAGCATCCCTTCTCCAAGCCAACCTCTTCTGCAAAACACATAAATTCCCTTGTTCCCAGAAAGACTGAAATCCAAACCCATGCCCAGTCCCCATCATTTCTCACTGGTCCTTTTCTGAACTCAGAAGCTATACAAACAGATGCCCATCCTCAGGCTCTCCCCCTCTCTCTGGGATATGCACTCTTGGGTTCTAGCATCACCATTGCCTTGCACAGTTCTCTACCCCACCTCCACCCCTGTGGGCCAGAGCACAGTTCCAGGTTACACTGTGGAGGCCCTGGTGCACTCCTATGCTGTAGCTCCCAAGGCTGGCATGCAATCCTCCCCATGCCTCTAGGCTGCTCTCAGTGCAAGAGAATAGAAAGGGGCTCTGAACTCATGCACCATGAGAATAGGCCAACCCCAGGCCCATGCTTTATGGAGCAGAGCTGCAGTGTCTCAGCTAGGACTCTGCCTCCATGATCTGGCTCCCCATTGTGCAAGGCAAAAGCCCCACGTTGAAACACTGTCTGAAGGTCGTAGGAGTGCTCATGCCCCACACCAATCAGGGTCAGGAGTCAAGAAAAAAGAGTGAGTGCTTCTGAGCACTTTCTGTTTTAAATCTTTTCCCCAAATCCCATGCGATGTGGGAGTGTTCAGTCGCCAATTCTAGACAATGTCCACCATGTGAGTCTGCCTGCATGGTTCCATGGTGGAGTGGGGCGTCACCTTATCACACAGGTTTTGGTGACCAACTCAGTCGACGCTGCTGCACTGCTTTGTTTACAGTTGCCTGGGCAGCAGCCTCCCTATGGCCCCTCCCATTTCCTCCCAGGGAAGCAGGCTTTTTGGTCCATGCTGCTTTAATCTCCCTGCTCCCTCCTTTTTCCCTGTTCTCTTTCAGGTTTCTCTCCCTGCTCCCTCCTTTCTCCCTGCTCTCTCCCTCCTCCCAGGGGGCCTCAGCCTTTTGTGCCAGATTGGGGTTACCTGGATTGGAGTCTCCCCTTTTTGCAGAGATTTGGCCAGATCCATCCTGTTACATATCTAGAGACTTCTCTGAGGTTTCGTCTCAACTTCTATTTTGGGGAACCCAAGCACCCTAACACAGGAAACATTCCTTGTCCAGATTTTTAGACAGCCTGCAGTGTCTTCTATAGCTGGATCTGCACATGTCCAGAAGAGCCCCACCTAGATTAACCTCTGGATGATATCCAGAAAAAAGAGCAAGATTCTGATATCAAGTATTTGTTTATCACTGAGTTTTAAAGGATTTTTTCTTTGTTTTTTACGCAGTAGTAGCTGACTACACAGGTGGATAGGTAGGTAGGCAGGCAGGTAGGTGGATGGGTGGATGACAAGTATTTCATTTGTCTTGGTTACCGGACTATCTCAACCTTCTACTAGAATAATGCGTGATAGTGTTTATCAAAATCATCACCAATGAAATGAATATGTTTATTATAAATATTTGAATCCAGTACATCTTATTTCATTTTGCATAATTAAAATTTCCCTATGTTATTAAAAATTCTTCCAAAATTTCATTCCCAATAATGCAAATGTCATACAATAATTTGCTTTATAGCTCTTGGTGTGACATTTAGCTGGTTTAGATTCTATCCTATACCATTGCTTAGTTTTCCAATACAAAGACAGGTGGCTCTTATAGCACAGAGCTTTGCTGTGACCCCTTCTTTAGATCAGGAGCAGACCCCTTTCACCTCAGCCTCACTGAGGTCTGTTATCACTGATTTCTTTTGAGGCTTGGAGTGAAGAAGTTGAGCCCCAACAGTTTAAAGCATATGCATTTTAGCCTTGAATCAAATTTAAAGCTTAGATCCATTTCTAAAACAAGAATTCCTGTTTATCAAAGGATAGAAAACAACAAAAATGAAAATATGTTCATAGGCTTCTCTTAACCTGCAAATTTTCACTCAGGTTATTCTTTAGAATTTAAAGGAATAGAGGATCAATGTGATGTCTTTTGATGCACTGAATTTTAACTTGGGCCAATCTATGAATGAATTGAGGATCACACACAGTTCATGGTCCAGGACGGCATGTAAGTTTATACAGCCAGCAACAGAAGTTACCACCATCCTCTGTTCAATCCCGTGGGGACCCTTTTAAATGATATCTCTGCTTTTGACATTGTTGGAAAGAACTTTATCTTAAAGTAATAAAAGAATTAGCCACACTTTTCCTGTTCAACACAAAGATTTCCTCACTCCCATCAGGAAAATAATCATTGTGTTACATTGTGATAGTATGTGGCACGCAGTTATTAATTTATAGTAGTGCAGTTTTCACTATTCTGTTTCTATTACCACTGATTATGACATGAAGACCCAGGATCATCATTTGCTGGAGACTAGAAAAGAAGAATGCTCAATTTTCAATTTAGAAGGGGAAAGTCAAGGCTTCGGATGTTAATTGGAGAAAATTTGGGTGTTAATACATCCCAGTAAGAATTTGCATTTGCATTCACCACAAATATAAACATTAAAAGAACTGTGGGTGGAGAAGTAGAGAATCAGAGACAATGAAGACATTGTAAGTTAAAGGATGGCAAATTTTACAAGAGATTGGTTTCCTCTTCCTATTAATATCTGCAACGGCAACAGAAAGACAACTGAAGGAAATTTAAGTATCCCATGACTGAAGAAGTTTGGGGACAATTAGATAAGGAGATACTAACATGTTATCTCCAAACTGAAGTTTGACTGTTGCAGCCTTACAAATTATACCAAAAATAAATATTAAGGTTTTACTATAGATGATAATTAAAAATAAAGAATTTGCAGGGGTTTTTTTTGCAACTGAATCTACTTTTATATTTTTGAAACCCACTAATCCTGGCACACATTATCTAAATATTTTTAAATAAATTATTATCAATTTAATTATGTGTTAGCAAAATTCAATATTCAAAAATTATTTCTAGCCCAGATTGCAAACACAATCTAATCTTTCTTTACCTTAACTCTTACTTTAAGTCTCTTGTGTATGCAAACAATAGAGGAAGATAACTGCTGGTACAAGGCACTTAGAATCAAGTGGAACCCTTGAACTCACTCAGCATGAATTCCATGAAAAGCATCTACAAGTTTCTGAAGCCCAGAATGATTCATTCATGGGTAACTTGAAAAGGTCCTACAAGCATTAGGAGTCCGAATGGGAGAGCAAAGAGTTTAGCCATGATAATAAAAATAAACCTCTATTTCCATTTACCATTCATTCTATATATGAGCATAGGTGAATAGTGCCATCATAATTATCACTAGGAATTGCCTGGGCCAAGAGAACGAATTAGGAGGACATCAGCAGCTGAAGCCAGCAGGAACACAAGCTTGAGCTCTACTCTCTGATTCTTCACGTTCCACTGAAACCACATAATGCCAACTGACTGCTCTCCAATCCCTAGTTACTTTAAATATTTGGACTTATGAGAGTCCTGAAGCTGTGGTTGAAGAAAAAAATAGTAGGCATGTTTCCCAACTTGAGTAAAACTGTGCTGAGTATTGAATTTCCTCAGATAAATATTTGAATTAGTCAAATTTACTTGATGATGGCTAGATTTAGTTACCTAGGATATACAGGACTCCAAGAAACAAAAATGTCTACTCTCAAAGTAAATGCATTTTTTTTTTACATTCTTGATCTTAAGTTAACACCAACTGTATTTATTCTTGGAGACATATTTTGCATTTGACTTCCTTTGGTAGACCTATCACAATCCATGCTTCATTAAATCTGACAATCCAAAGTAGGGTGCATTTTTTAAAATATTAACAACCCACTATTCTTAGCAGCCCCTAGAGTTTTCTAGGTCCAAACTTCCCTCCCATGATTTATGCTTCAATAATTTGAGGTCTAGACCAGATACTTTTCTATTTCTTAAAATATTTTATCTTCTCTTGCAGAAGCTGACATTACAGACACCATACAAAATGATCATTGCTTATGTTAATCTGTTGTTGAAGGTATTGTATATTATGTAGTCTAATTCCATTTCAAAAGAAATAATGCAACAAAAAGTTTGTAGAATCAGCAGAAGTTGAGTTTCAACACTCAGTTAAATGGTATATTTCCGTTTATCAAAAGATGAACATCACATACTACATTTTGTATTTTCTGACACTTGCTTTTAAAAATCCAGAGCAAACACTAATTTTAAATCATATAATGTAAGTGTAACTGGAAGAAAAAAATTAACTTGGCAGTTGGAGGCAGAATTTCTTTTAAAAATGTTAACTGTCTTTGTTCTAGGCAAGTGTTCCCCCAAAGTTTATATTTCATGAACCTTCATAATTTCTATCATGGACCCATATGTCATATTGGTATTTATGTAACGGCTTATAAATTGAATCATTTTAAGTTAAAGTACTTTCAGCCAAAAACAAAATCTTAATTGCCACAAATAGAAAGAAACAAACTGAAACAGAAATATTCCATTTTTAAGTTGTACTTGGCTTCTGTAGCTCTTGTTTGAGGCTTGTTTTCTTTCTTCCTTTTTATTGTAATCTAATGACAGAAAATGTCACAGACATAACCACTACAAACTGATACATTTTTGCTGACTTCAAAAAAGATACTGAAAGAAAAATACTTCTCAAAGTAGAATTTAATGCTAGTTAATGTTTTAGCTTGGTAGTACTTAACATTCAATTCTTTACCACCTACAATGACATCAGTTATACTGGAACAGGATTTTAGCAGGAATTGGAAAATAATAATGCTGAAAATGTCTTTAAATAAAATTGCACCATTTTGGGGGGTGGTAAAGTGGCTAAGATGTAATGTATGAGAATCAGGAGTAAGAAAGAAAAGCTGAGTATTATGTCTAGTTTTCCATTGAGTTTTCATCAATGTGATATTTAGTCCCATTCGTCTCCACCAAAATTTCAGTCAAACCACTCACACACATGAAGTTCATACAGGCATGTGCATAAACAATTCATTAAGGTAAGCAAATCAGGAGAAGTGACTATTGCCATATCTTGTTTAATATTACATAAAACTGAATCACACAGTAATAAAGATAAGCCAATCCACAACATGCATGGATTTAGAAGAGTGAATTCTGAAGCAATGGTGACAACAAAAACCTATTAGTTGTGAATCATAAAATATTGGGGAAAGATCAGACTTTCCATAAATAGTGACATAGATATTTCAGTCATTTTATAGATCTTAACGAGCAAGATTGCTTTAGCTTACATTTGGATTATATATGTTATAGTAGGTTTTTTAAAATGTTACTTCCTTTATATCATATTATTTTTTAATATTTAAATATCCCTGAACATATCATATAGTGTATAGTTAATTTCAGTTTATTGATTTACACAAAATTTGATTTCCCCCCAAGTTTTAGAGGATATCCAAGAAAGAAATTTTTTCCTGCTTTATTGAGATATAATTGACATATAACATTGGGTAAGTTTAAAGTGTACGGTGTAGTGATTTTGTTAATGTGTATATTGCTAAATGATTTGTACAATAATATTAACATATCCACCACCTCATATAGTTGAAATTTGTGTGCATGTGATGAGAACATTAAAATTCTATTCTCTTTGCAATTTTCTAATATACACTAAATAATTAACTATAGTACCATAGAGTACATTACATCCCCAGTAGTTTGTATTTTTTGACCAGCATCTGACCTCTGTTTTCATGAGGGTTCATTTTAGATTCCATATGTAAACCAGAAGACGGAAAATTTGTCTTTCTATGTCTGACTTATTTTACTTAGCATAATGCCCTCAAGGTTCATCTTTGTTGTTGTAAATGGAAAGATTTCCTTCTCCTGGCTGGTGTAGCTCAGTGGATTGAGCACGGGCTGCAAACCAAAGGGTTGCAGGTTCCATTCCTAGTCAGGGCACATGCCTGGGTTGCAGGCCAGGTCCCCAGTGGGGGCTAGGTGAGAGGCAACCACACATTGATGTTTCTCTCTCTCTTTCTGAGCCCTTCCCCTCTCTAAAAAGAAACAAATAAAAAAATAAAAATAAAATAAAAAAGAAAGATTTCCTTCTTTACATGGCTGAATAATATTTCATTGTATGTGTATGTGACATTTTCTTTATGCATTCATCTGTCAATGAACAGTTACTTAGGTATTTCCATGTCTTGACTATTTTAAATAATTCAGCAATGAAAAAAGCATGCAGATATCTTTTCAAGACAGTGATTTCATTTCCATTGGATACACATATAGCCAGAAGTGAAGTTGTTGGAACACATTTTTAATTTTTTGAAAAACCTCCAAAATGTTTTCTCCAGAAAGAAATTTTGATATGAATTTAAAATGCATAAATAAATGGTAAATAAATGGGATTGTTTTATATTTTTCTTATTGTTATTCAAGTACAGTTGTCTCCATTTTCCTGACACCACTTTCTCCCACCCCACCCACCCCACCCCCAAAGCCAAAGGGGGATAGGATTAAAGGATTATTTTCTTAATTCCTTTTTTTGATAGTTCATTATTGGTGTATAGAAATGCCACTGATTTATAAATATTAATTTTATATCCTGCTACTTTGACAAATTATTTTTTTAGCTCTAGTAGCTTTTTGGTGGAATCTTTAGTGTTTTCTATGTACAGTATCATATCATCTGCATATAATAACAGTTTTACTTCCTCCTTTCAAATGTGGACACCTTTTATTTCTTCTTCTCTGATTGTTGTGGCTGTGACTTCTAGTACTGTGTTGAATAAGAGTGGTGAAAACATACATCCCTGTCTTATTCCTGATGTTAACAGAAACACTTAGTTTTTGACCATTGAGTATGCTGTTGGCAGTGGGTTTGTCATATATGACCTTTATTATGTCGATGGATGTTCCCTCTATTCCCAGTTTGCCAATAATTTTTATCATATATGGGTGCTAGATTTTATAAAATGCTTTTTCTGCATCTATGGATATGATCATGTGTTTTATATCCTTCATTTTGTTTTTGTGGTATATCATGTTTATTGATTTTCAGACATTGTAACAACCTTGCATCCTTGGAATAAATCCCACTTGATCATGGTGTATGATCTTTTTAATGTACTGCTGTATCAATCTGCTAACATTTTATTGAGGATTTTAGCATCTATGCTTATCAAAAATATTGGTGTATAATTTTCTTTCTTTAGAATGTCTATCTGGTTTTGAAATTAGAATAATGTTGGCCTTGTAAAATGAGCTTGGGAGATTTTCCTCCTCTTGAAATTTTTGGAACAGTTTAATTAATATAGGGGTGAGTTTTTCTTTGAATGTTTAGTAAAATTTACATGTGAAGCCATGCTAAGTGAACCAAGACTGTCAGAGAAAGCCAAATATCATTAAATCTCACTTACATGTAGAATCTAGCAAACAAAATAAACTGATGAACAAAATAGAAACAGAAGCATGGACACATGAAACAGACTTACAGCTGTCAGAGGGAAGTGGGGTGTTGGGGACTGGATAAAAGAAGGTGAAAGGATGAGTTAAAGAATATATATGTATAACTAATAGATAAAGACAATAGTGTGGTGAGGCATGAGGGAAGGGGGGGCGGGAGCTGGGTGGTGGTGTGCAAAGGCAGGGAAAATGGTGACATCTGTAATAGCATCAACATAAAAACAAAATTAAAATAAAATCCATAAATAAGCTCTATAATTATGTGGTACTCTAATGAATTTAATAAATAACTGTCAAATATTTACTTTATAGAAAAATTTTTTCTCACCATTATCTCATGAATTTTTTAAAACTTTTGGACAGTTAAAAACAATATCAAGTTTCTTTACATTTTTGAAATAAGTTGTGTACATTTGTAATTAATCACAATAAAATCTTTACTCTGAAAGAGATAGATTTAGACAGATTTTTAATTACATTCTAAATTTATTTAGCCTATTTACACTTATTTTAGGATACTTTAAAGTTGTATTGTTTTCAAATATTGGTTTATGCTATATTATTGCCACTGTATATCTAGCCTTTGTATTTTGTTAGTTTATCTTCTGTTTTGTTCATCATTTATGCAAAGATCATGTAAATGTGCTTAGATATAAATCTCCTTCTCCCAGTTGATGTGACTTGGAGATATTTAAAAATCGAAAGCAAAAAGAATTTGGAAAATAAATAGATTTAGAAAAACTCTGAAAAGGTCCTTTATTTATAAAGTAGCAAGATTCCTGTAGTTCTTGACTAGTGACTGAAATCTTAAATATTTTCTACTGTGAAAGTTTCAATCACAAATATGCATTTTTATTTTATATCTAACTCAACACTTTTAGAAACTGAAACTTCTGAATATTGTGTGTGTATGTGTATGTATGTTTGCCTACAAGTATATATACATATATATATTTAGTGATATATATATCACTGAATCCTTAAATCAATGTTTTATACAATGGTATTTGCTGAATCCTATAAGTCCAGTGCCAAAAAATATATGGGGTTCTTCCTCCAACCCCAGAGAAAACGATTTTACAATTTTACATACTAAGGATGTGTTCACTGTAAACACATCCTACTTCATCATACTGACATATACTGGAGTCAGGTTACTTGAAACACCAAATAGCAGGAGACTAATCTACCTTTAATATGAAGAAAAAATAATGAACACTATTTTTCATTTAGGAGTCTTTATATTTCCATTTTGTACATAGTTCTAGAAATAGTGTATAGTTAAATGAAAAAATGTGAACCTTGCCAGATGAGGGTTCAATTCGTGGTTGTGTTATTTATTGAGTAAACTTGGAAAACATAGACATGTTCCTGAATGTCATTTTGTTAACTCTAAAATCAGGATATTAAAAGCAACCTCAAAAAATTACTATTAATATTAAATAAATAATCCATGAAAATCTCTTGGCACTCTACAAATAGTAATTCATTATTTTTTATGATATATCATTATTAATTTTTATTCTCCTTTTTCTGAGAGTTAGAATTGTTTTATGAATCTTTCATTACTGTTGGAAACAATGTTCTGAATTTCACTCAACTCAAGTTTCCAAGCCCACTAGCACAACAGTTTAATTGCTTTCCTTTTCAACCAAATCTTATGTTGAACGCATTTTGAACAAACCACAGAGATGGGAGGGATGCACAAAACACACAAAAGCAATTTGTTTATTTTGAAATGTACATCTGAGGCTAGATACAATGCATAGCACAATGCTTTGTAGGTACTAAATGTGCAGAAGGTACTGAATAAATCAATGAACATTGAAATATTTTACTATTTCCCAGCTTATTTAACTTCTGTCTGATCATGTAGAAAGAGAAGTCTCATGAAATTTATTTGGGCTGTAATTTGTGTTAGTCAGCATTGAACCCTCTGATTTCATTTTCAATAAGTCCGCAGTGGGTCAGGCAATATTGCATAATACAGATCATGAGTTTGAGCTTCAGTTATATCACCTACTGGTTGGGTAGACTTTTTAATTTCTTTCTCCACAGTAAAATAGAAAAATAATGGTCATACACACATTACACAATTGCTTTAAATATTAAATAAAATAATGTAGGCATACAGCTAAAAGACAAAAATCTATTGACTCACTATTGCTAAAAAAGTAATAATAGGAGATAAAATGTTCAAATCAGGGACTCACACTGGAATAAATGGGTCAGAGTAGAAGGTTTAGAAATGATCTATAATACCCAGAAATTAAGGATACTTTAATGTGTTATGATAGTTTCATAAATAGAATATAATTATGTCATTTAAAAAAAGAGGCAAATTGTTATGTACAGATATGGAAGGCATAGTGAGTGAAAAAAGTCACAATATAGAATAGTATATGTAAATAACATCTATTTTTAAATGTGTATGTACAGCTCTCTATAAATATATCAGTGTTCATATATGCTAGAATATCTTGATGGGAGATTAGAAGATAGTGGCCCAGGAGGTGGAAGCTGAGCTCCCTTGTTGTGCCCCTAGCATACATTTTCAGCTGATCTAACAAGCGGCCTGAACAATCAATGGGATCTCAGCTGATATGATTTTTGAAGCCAAAGAATACAGGGAGTACTTTGCACCATCTGGTAAGATATTTTAAAAATTGAGGGGAAAATGCCCTGTGAAGTGCTTGTAGCAGAGGAGAGATCAGATAGAAAATGTACCTTATAGACTCCCTCCCCTTCTGGAGTGGGGTTCTGTTCCCACATAGGGAACCCCCAACCCTAATCAGGAGAGACTTGAAAGGATATACAGAGTCTGGGAGACTTAGGCTACACACACACATATACAGAGAACAGCACATCCAGAGCTGCAGCACCAAATGGGAGAATTCCAGAGAGAAACTCCATCTCCCAAAACTGTCGGAGGCACTGGGAGGCTGTGGACAGCCCTGACAGAGAAAGACTTTGTGCTTTGGGGGCAGCTGGAGCATGTGGAGAATTGGCCCAGGACTCGGTGGGCAGTGTGGGGGCCACAATAGAGACTCTTTTAAAAGAGGAGCTAAGGTAAGCCTGGGCAGGGACCCCATGTTCACATTCATGTATGCAGAATCTCTGCCAACAAAAAAACTACAGTGAAAGTGCAGTTCAGTTCTACTGGTTCCACATGCACAGGAAGAACAGAAAGTGGCACAGTAAAGGAACTGAGGAACCAGTGAGTGCAGTGTGGCTAGTGAGCAGGAGACCAAACAGGTCAGAGAGCTCAGGCCTGAGTCTTCTGTGTGACCAGGTGCCAGGAGCTGAACGCCTGAGATTTGTTGTGCCAGGATGGTCCCCTCACAGGCAGTCACGTTCAATCCTTACCTGCAAGACTGCAGGCTCTGCAGATCAGTGAGGCTAGGCTCAGGAGGACCCTCGGTGCATATCCATAGAAGAAAGAAAGAAAAGCTCAAAAGGGGACCTTTCTGAACTTCTATCAGACACTACCAGCTACATTGGTTCCTTGGGCCCCGTTCCACTGAAAACAGCAGAGCAGAGAGATTAGAGACAGGCACAGCAAGGGTTGTTCAGGGTCCCATAAAACCTTGGATCTTATACAGAGCTGCTATCAGCACCAAGTAGGAAAGAGCTGCCCATTTTATATAGATTGTCCTCTAACAGGAAGCAGACAGCTAATTCATCAGAAGCTATACATTATTGGAAATAATTTAGGGCAGATCGAGACATGCGGTGGGGGTTAAGGAAACACTCCTACTATCTTCTCTGAAGACTAAACAGCACCTCCTGGGGGACACCCAAGGCTTCCACCCTCCTGATCACACCAGAGCCCCCCTATGCAGGGAGCTGGAGGTGGTATTGGCAGTACTCTTGGACAGTAGATGAACCACTCCTAGGCCTTGTGCTGATGGACAGAACAGAAGAGAAGAACAGAAGAGTGGAGTCCAGCTATACCTGAAGGGGACAGCCACAGACTGTGGATCACTAGTAGTCTAGAACAGGCTGCCTAGGGCTATACTAGGATACCATCTGACATTACCAGGGGCGGGTCCATAAAGAGAAGACAGTGGCAAACACTAGACTATGCTGAGATGAATTTCACTGCAGTTTTCATCATTCCAGTTATTTTTTTTCTTCTACATAGCTTTTTAAAAAAACATTTTTTTTCTTTTTCTTAAAGTTTGATCCTATTATTTCACTATTTTTATTTTAGTTTATATAAAATCTCATATTTTACTACTCCCTTCTCTTACTAAATTTTGTCTCTTTCCTTCCTCTTGTAATCTTTGTTTTAATTTTTATTTAATCCCTTTCTACACCTTGTTTCTATTCTGCACTTTTACTACTTCTTTTCCTTCCAGCCTATCAAAACCACTTTTTTGCTATTAGTCATCTCACATTCTTTTATGTTCATATAATATCCTTACGCTCTCTCCACATTTATTAATCTTTGCTCATTGGTTGTTAATATTTGGTTGTTGTTCCATTTCTTCAATTTTATTCCTAGAGTTTCACTATTTTTGTATTTCAGATCTCAAATTTTACTTCCCCTTTCCTACTCCATTCTGCCTTCCTCTTGGTTCTTTCTTTTTCTTTATTTTAAATTTTATTTGTTACCTCTCTTAACCTGGTTTTCATTCTTCATTCTTATTATTTCTTCTGCCTTTATTCAAAATCACTTTTTCCTTCCTTTAGATATCTCATAATCTTTTTTTTCTTTATTTTTTCTTCTTATTTCCTTTCTACTTTTGTTAATCATTGCTCATTTGTTGTTGGTATTGCAGTGGTGGATGTTTTTCTTCAGTTGTGTTACTATTGTTTCACTATTTAAAAACAAATTAAACCTCATATTATCCTCTTCCCTTTCCTTACTACATTTTGTCTTCTTCCCTCCCTTTTTTATTTATGATGTAAATTTTCTTTCTTTTTTTTTACTTTGTTTCTATTTTCTACTTTGATTATTTATCCTCCCTCTACCCTCTCAAAATCATTGTTCATTCTTTTAGTCATTTCATATTTGTTTTCCCTTTCTTATAATAGCCCTGATCTCTTTTTGTCTGTATTAATACTTTCTCATTTGTTGTTGATATTGTGGTTGTGGTTGGGGGTTATTTTTGTGGGTGTGGATTTTGTTTCATGGGTTGTTTTGTTTTGTTCAAGCAGAACTTTTACAACAGCATAGAAGACTTGGTGGGTGGTGTGACTCTCAGCCAGCCAGCCCAATGGAAAAACCACCCAAAGAATGACCCCCAAACAACCAAAACTCACTTATAAGAGAGCCCACATAAATGACATGAAGGTCATCACAAAAGCATTCAACTCAAGGAGACTGCACCACTGAGTCCCACAGGTTTCCTACCTCAGAAGGTCACCCCACAAAGACAGGGAGTCAAATTAGATCAATTCAATATGCAGGAAAAAAAAGAGAGTCATATGAGGGTGACAAAGAAACAACTCCCAATCTAAAGGAAAAGAGGAATCTCCAGAAAGAGTGATAAATTAAATTGAGCCAAACAATCTATCAGACACAGAGCTCAAAATCATGGTTGTAAAGATACTTACAGAACTCAGTGAGAACTACAAGGAACTCAATGTGAGCAACAAGGAACTTAGTGGGAACTATATCAGCATGAAAAAGGACATAAAATATAAATAAGAGTCAGGGGGAAGTGAAGAATACAATATCTGAAATGAAGAATACAGTAGATAGAATAAAAATCAGTCTAGATGAAGCTTAGGATCAAGTCAATGAGTTGGAGAAAAAGGTAGAAATAAAAACACCTAGACAGAGCAAGAAAATGAAAGAAAGACTCAAAAGGAATGAAGATACCTTAAGGGAGCTGCAGGACAACATGAAATATAATAATATCCGTGTCATAGGGATAACAGAAAGAGAAAAAAGGGAGCAAGGGATAGAAAACCTGTTTGAGAAAGTAATGGCAAACACTTCCTTAACATGGTGAAGAAAAAATTCATGCAAGTCCAGGAAGCAGAGATGGTCCCAATCAAGATGAACCCAAGAGGCCCACTCCAAGACGCATCATAATTAAAATAGCTAAAAAAAATAATTAAAGAAAAAGAAAGGATCTTAAAGGCAGCAAAGGAAAAACAGCAAGTAACATGCAAGGGAGCTCCAATATGCCAATCAGCTGATTTCTCAACAGAAACACTACAAGCAGAAGAGGATGGCAAAAAAAACCTTCCTAGTAATGAAAAGCAAAGGACTGTCACCAAGACTACTGTACCCAGAAAGGCTCTCATTTAAGATGGAAATCAGGAAAAAGAATGTCCCAGACAGAAAAAAAAAAAGTTAAAAGAGTACATCTCCACCAAACTAGCAATGCAAGGGATATTAGAGGGACTGCTCTAAGAAGATGAAAAAAGAGACAGAGAGAGGGACACAGGTACAAAAGGGAAAATGACAATAAGTATCTATCCATAATAATCTTACATAAATAAATTAAATGCTCCAATAAAAGACATAGTATAGCTGAATGGATAAGAAAACATGACCCATATACATGCTGTCTACAGGAGATCTACCTCAGAACAAAAGATTTACAGAGGCTGAAAGTGAAGGGATTGGAAAAAATTCCATGCAAACAGACATGAGAAAAATGTTGGGCTAGCAATATTCCAGACAAAATAGACTTTAAAACAAAGGCAATAACAAGAGGCAAAAAGGTCACTACACAATTATTTAAGGGAGTAGTCCAACAAGAAGATAGAACCCTTGTAAACATATATGCATCCAGCATAGGAGCACCTAAATATATAAGGAAAATCTTAGAGGACTTCAAGATATTGACAGCAACACGGTTATCATAGGGGATTTTAATACCCTATTGTAAACAATGGACAGATCTTCCAAACAAAGAATCAAGAAAGTTATTGTGACATTGAACAACACTCTAGATCAAATAGACCTAATTGCTATATACAGAATATTTTACCCCAAGGAAACAAAATATACATTATTTCAAAGGCATGTAGAAAATATTTAAATATAGACCACATGGTAGACAACAAAACAAGCAACAGCAAATTGAAGAAAAATGACATCATATCAAGCACCATCTCATATCACAACAGTTTAAAACTAGAAACCAAGTGCAAGGAAATAACTCAAAACATTCAAATACATGGAGACAGAAAAACATGTTATTAAATAATGAATGGGTTAACAAGAAGATCAAGGAAGAAATCAAAAGTATCTTTAAACAAATAACAATGAACACTTAGCAATCCAAAACCTATGGCACATAAAAAAGGCAGTCCTCAGAGGGAAGTTAATACCAATACAGGCCTACCTGTAGAAGATAGAAAAATCCCAAATAAGCCACCTAACCCTACATGTATAAGAAGTAGAGAAACAACAAACAAAATCCAGAATGAGTAGAAGGAAGGAAATAATCAAGACATAGCAGAATTAAATGGCTAAAGAACAAAACAAAAAGAAAGAAAACAAAAGAACAAAACAAAACAAAAAACAAATCAGAGGATCAATGAATCCAGGAGCTGGCTCTTTGAAAAGATAAACACAATTGACAAATCTTTAACCACTCATTGAGAAAAAAAAGTGAGGGGATCCAAATAAAGAAAATCAGGAAAAAAGAGAAGTTATAACTGATACCACAGAAATAAAAACTATTATAAAATAATTACTATGAATAATGATACACCAAGAAATTAGACAACCTAGGTGAAATAGATAAATTTCTGGAAACTTACAATCTTACAAAATTGAATTAAGAAGAAGCAGAAAGACTGAATAGACTGATAACAACTAGTGAAATTGAAACATTAATCAAAAAGTTCCAGGCTCACAAAATCTCTAGGCCAGATGGCTTCACAGGTAAATTTTATCAAACATTTAAAGAACTAACGCCTATCCTTCTCAAACTAATCCAAAAAATTTAAGAAGAGGGAAGACTCCCAATCTCTTGTTAAGAAGCCAGTATTATTCTAATTTCAAAACCAAGTAAAGACACAACAAAGAAAGAAAACTATAGGCCAATATCTTTGATGACATAGATGTTAAAATTCTCAACAAAATATCGGCAGTCTGAATCCAGCAATACTTTAAAAAAATCATACACCATGATCAAGTTGGATTCATTCCAGGGATACAAGGATGGTACAATATTTGCAAATCAATAAATGTAATATTCCACATAAACTAAATGAAAGACAAAAATCATCCCATGATCATACCAATACATGCTGAAAAAGCATTTAATAAAATCCATCACCCATTTATGATGAAAACACTCAGTAAAATGGGAGTAGAGGGAGCATACCTCAACATAATAAAGGCCTATTGCCAACATCACAGTCTTTGGGCAAAACCTAAAATCGTTCCCCTTACAATCAGGAGCAAGATAAGGATGTTTGCTTTCACCACTTTTATTCAACATAGTATTGGAAGTTCTAGCCTTGGCAATTGGACAAGAAAATGAAACAAAAGGCATTTGTTATGGAAAAAAAGGAAGAAAACTGTCTTTATTTGCGGACTACAAGATAGTGTACATAGAAAACCATACAGTGCCCATCAAAAATCTACTCAACCTAATATGCGAATTTGGCAAAATAGTGGGACACAAAGGCAATGTTCAGAAATTGATGGCATTTTTTTACACCAACAGTGAACTATCAGAAAGAAAAACTAGGGAAAATCCCATTTATCATAGTCACCAAAAATAAAACTACCTGGGAATAAATTTAACAAAGTAGGTAAAAACTTATACTTGGAAAACTATAGAATAGTGAAGAAAGAAATTTAGTAAGATACAAATAAGTGGAAGTATATACTGTGGTCATGGATTGGAAGAATTAACATCATTAAAATTTCCATACTACCCAAAGTAATCTATAGATTCAACACAATGCCTGTTAAAATACCAATGGCATGTTGCACAGACCTAGAACTAATATTTCAAAGATTTATATAGAACCATAAATGACCACAAATAACCTCAGAAATTTTGAGAAAGAAGAAGAAAGTAGGAGGGATCACGATATGTGATATCAAATAAGACTACTAGGCCATTGCAATCAAAACGGTCTGGTACTGGCATAAGAACAGACACATAGACCAATGGAAAAGAATAGAGAGCCCAGAAATAAATCAATGTCTCTATATCAATTATTATTTGAGAAAGGAGGCATGAGCATACAATGGGGTAAAGATATCCTCTTCAATAAATGGTGTTGGAAAAATTGGACTGGTACATGCAAAAAAAAATGAAACTAGACTACCAACTTATACCACACATCAGAATAAACTCATAATGGATAAAATACTTAATATAAGTTGTGACACCAAAAAAATTCTAGAGCAAAACACAGGCAGTAAAATTTCAGATACCCCATGTAGCAATATTTTTGTCAATATATTTCCTAGGTCAAGGGAAATAAAGGAAAAACATAATGAAATGGGACTACATCAAATTAAAAAGCTTCTGCATGGGCATTGAAACCATCATCAAAATGAACAGGGAACTGACCATACGAGAGAACATATTTGCCAATGATACATTGGACAAGGGTTTAATCTCCAAAATATATGAAGAACTCATATGACCCAACATCAGGAGGAAAAGCAGTCCAATTAAAAATGTGGGCAACAGACCTGAATAGACACTTCTTTAAGGAAGACATACAGATGGCCCATAGGCATATGAAATGATGCTCAACATCCCTAGCCATCACAGAGATGCAAATTAAAAGCTCAGTGAGTCATTGCCTCACACCAGTCATAGTAGCCATTAATAAATCAAGAAACAACAAGTGCTGGAGAGGATGTGGAGAGAAGGGAACCATAGTGGACTGTTCCTGGAAATGCAGACTGGTGCAAACACTGTGGAAAATGTTATGGAATTTCCACAAAAAAATGAAAAATGTAACTGCTTTTTGAACCACTGATTCCACTGCAGTAATAAATGCTAAAAACCCCAAACCACCAATTCAAAAAAACTTAAGCACCCCTAAATACACAGTAACACTATTTACAATAGCCAAGAGCTGGAAACAGCCTAAGTTCCCATCAGTGAATGAGTGAATCAAAAAACTGTGGTACATTTACACAATGGAATACTATGCAGCAGAAAGAAAGAAGGAACTTCTACCTTTTGGGACAACATGGATGGAACTGGAGAGTATTATACTAAGCTAAATAAATCAGTCAGTGAAAGACAAATACCATATGATCTCACCTGTAAGAGGAATCTAATGAACAAAATAAACTAATGAGCAAAATAGAACCACAGGCATGGAAACATGGAACAGACTGACAGTGATTAGAGGGGTTAGGGGAGGAGGATAATGGTGAAAAGAAAGGGCTGAGACTGGTCAAGGAACATGTATGAATGACCCACAGATGTGGGCAACAGGGTGGGTGTTGACTGTGGGAGCGGGGGATGGTTTAGGCAGAGGAGAGCAAAAGGGGAAATAATGGGACAATGGTAATATAATAACAATAAAAATTTTAATAAATTAATATCTTGATGGATAGGGAAGCATTTAATAGTAGTGTTTACCTTCTTGGCAAGAACTTGAGTTTTTAGAGAAAGGAGTAGCAAGGAAAGTGACTTTTCACTATAGATTTTGATTTTTGTTAAATTTTCCTATCAGTTAGCTGCATTCAAACCACCCTAAAATGTAATAGCTTTGAACAATTACCCTTTATTCTATTTTAGAAACCTGTAGGTTAGCTGAAGTGCAATTGTTCTAGTGTGGGCTGAATTAAGCTTGAGTCTAAACTGCGGAAGAGGTCCAGGTGTGTTCCACAGATATCTTATCCTTCTTGGATCAGTGGGTCATCCAAGGTATTTCCTGCTTATGATGATGTCAGAAGCACAAGAATGAGTACCTCATCATGCATGCATATTTTCTTTTGCTTATGTCACAGCAGTTAATATCCCTTTGGCTCAAGCATGACATACCCAAGCCTAAAGTCTATGGGATAGAAGAAATATAGTCTACTGAATGTGAAACCAAATAAATTTAAATGTCCCAAACCAGCATCAGTGGAGAAGCATACTACTTCTATGTAGGCTGGAAAGAAATGATTAGTAACTTCAAGACAACTCATCTACCATGTCTGTAAATGCATCACCTATTTGTTTTTGATCTGCTTGTGGGAATCTGCATGTACAGAGTGTCTTCTTAAGCTATATGCAGATTTTATACTGTGTGGGTGGTTAGTATTGCTAACCCCAGCATTGATCCATGGTAAATTGTATCTGTAAAGCAGGGACAAGCAAACAAAGTAAAAAGGGTAGACATATGTGTGTGCCTTCAGGCTAACCAGGGAAAGAGAAGTGACCAATTGTACAGAAGTGACTCTGTACAATTGTTAGAATAAACATTCTTCATGCAGTTTTTCCAGAGATTAGAAAAACACATCATTGGACAAGCTAATCATATAAAGAGATTGCTTGAGTAGCTAGGATGACCAAAGAAGAAATTAAAAAAAAAAGAGAGAGGGGATTTTAATTTTGAAGACCTATTGTTCACTTAACTCTATCTAATCTTATACAGGGAATGTATAATGCACAGAAACAGAATAATTTTTGTCATTTCTTTAGCATATAATTTATTATGAAAATAGTTTTCAATAACTTTTATGGGGACTCTCATTTATTTTTTTCATGTTTCTATGATTGAACCTTTTTTCTGGTGCTCAAATTTGCATTTGTTTGCTTCTGTTCTACTGTAATTAAAAGCAAAGCAAGAAGAATGAAGACAGCACGCAGTTTTCAGCAACTTTGTAGTATTTTTCTTCCAATTTGTTACTGTTAACCTTTATTAAAGATTAAGTAAACAATGAATACATTTCAAAGTCTTGATTTTTCAGAATTTTCAGTTCGTACATTAGAATTAAAAACTCAGTTAATTTTATTAATGTCATTATAGTGTTTACAATCAGTCTTACAATTTTTTTTTTCCTGAAAGATATTGGAGCCAATTTTGTCCTGAAAGCATAGTTGGCTTTTGGGAGCCTTCTCCTCAGTAGTGACTCAATCAGTGAAGAAAGAGAATTACTGTGGTTGAAAGATGTAGAATAGGAAACATGAGGCTAATGTTGGTTCTACTTTGGCCAGGTCACTTAGGATGTAGCCTCACCTGATAAAAGAAGATATAATCTTCTTGTTGTCCCTATCTTAATTTTATATAAAAGTTTAATAGAAGAGTCTGGTATACCCAAAATAGAGTTCATATTGTCACCAGAAATTTCTACTTTACTAAGGTAGGTTGATTTAGATTTAAGATGTTAAGTACCTAAGTACAAAAGGAAAGAGACACCATTCCCCTCCATGGTGTAGCACGAACTCATTGGCAAAACCTGGTGACCATACGGACTTTAGTAAAGCTGTGAAAGATGTAAGTGGAAGAGAAAAAGGAACCATTAAACCCATGATGCAGGCACAAAGTGTTCAAAACCTGCATGATCACATAGACGTGAAGAACTAAAGAAAAAATGGGAGTCTTTTTGGATTTTAAATATACTGGATCCAAGTTTGTGCTTCGCTATGTCTGCCTATCCCAGTGTCAGGCACCAAGATGAAGATAACTTGCAAATGGACATTTAGAAGGGAGATGTGTCGAAGAAAAAGTGTATCACAGTTAAATAGTCAAGGAAGACCTATTCAGGACTACTGAAGCCCTGGCTAGTGTGAGATTGAACTCAACTCCACAGAAACAAAAAGCAGAAGGTGTCCAGGGGTGATTTAGTAGAAAATGACTAGATGTGATAAGCCATCTGTGTTTGTTGAAATTAGGCTTCCACCCACCCATAAAGACAGGGAGATAGGGGTGCAATCTTTCTTGATAATTGCACTTCAAAGGGATGGCACCAAGGTTCTGGAAAAAGACATCTCTGGGATTTAAAACTGTCAAGCTGGGGGAATTTTTACATCTTCGAGGGGAAAAAGTAAATGTTCGCAGAAAAGAGTGGTCAGAGGCCTGTAGTCAGGAACAAACCTGCCCAGAGTTCAGTCAAGCTGAGAAGAATGTTAAGGCCTTCTTGGCTGGATGTAGGGATAGTCTGGTTAATATGAACATAACAGGAAAATTAAGGAAAACAATAAGGACCTAGGAGAGGAACAGACTCATCTGATTTTTTTGTCATACACAGTAAAATACAATAGGATGAAGAAGAAGTGGTTCTTATCTTTAGGGGGTTTTGCTTATCGTAGGAAATATGATATATAAATACACACATATCCCAAAGACTTTAGAATACAAACTTCCAAAAAAAAATGTTATAGAAGCCAAAGGGATAATGGTTCCCCCGCCTCTGGCAACATCTTTTTTCTAAAGCTAATAAGTATATTTAAATATACATAATATTTATATATCACTTCTTTTATTTTTTCAAAATTTATTTATTTGTTTATTGTTGTTTGTTCAGTTACAGTTGTCCTGCCTTTTTCCCCATTTCTCTCGCCTGTCCCACCTCCAAGTCCCACAGTCAAGATCTTACTTATAGAGGAACATGATTGCCCTGGCTGGTGTAGCTCAGTGGATTGAGCGCGGGCTGAGAACCAGGCATCTCAGGTTCGATTCCCAGTCAGGGCACATGCCTAGGTTGCAGGCCGTGGTCCCCAGCAACTGCACATTGATGTTTCTCTCTCTCTCTCTTTCTCCCTCCCTTCCCTCTCTAAAAATAAATAAATAAAATCTTAAAAAAAAAGAGGAACATGATCAACAACAACAACAAAAATGAACAAAATAGAACCAGAGACTTGGAAGTAAAGAACAAACTGACAGTGACCAGAAGGGTGTTGGGTGCAGTAATGGGAGAAAGAAGGGGAAGGGGCAGGCCAAGAACATAAATAAAAGACTCATGGGCACGGGCAATGAGGGGTGGATAATGGTTTTCAAGATGTTTTCATGAAGGTGGTTGATTTCATACAAAAACCAAAATTAGAATTTGGTTAAAAGAAGGGTAGAATACCCAAAACAACTGAGTTGCCTTCTTTTAACAAATTCTATGAGAATATAGTATTGAAAACACAGTTTTAAAAATTGAATGTTTGTGAAGGAGATTTAACATCATCCATATATTTATTTATTTATTTTAAATACTTCAGTGGAACCTCAGATGTGTTATAAATCTACTAGCTATTGTGG
Source organism: Tonatia bakeri (assembly GCA_004024845.1). Classification (NCBI taxonomy): domain Eukaryota; kingdom Metazoa; phylum Chordata; class Mammalia; order Chiroptera; family Phyllostomidae; genus Tonatia; species Tonatia bakeri. The sequence goes on from PVIA01004600.1 coordinate 108,171, forward strand.
ATTCAAAGATAAATACTATACTACCCTCTCAGATTACTCATGGATTCATAGGGTAACTGGTTTGTAAACACAATTATGAGACAAAAGCATAGATGTTATAACGGTAAATTATGTGAAACAGAGACATGTGAAAGGAGAGGTCAATTGTGCCTTTGCATCAAAAAAGTTTTCAAAAAGTTTGAAGCATTCAGAGGATGAAAGTGTTTTCTGTAGCACTGTTCTGGCAAATCAAACTAACTAGGAAGAATACAAAAATGAACAAATAATGGGGTGGGATGGAGGTTGAGAGATGTAATATTAGAGGGTAGTTGTAATTTTTGCTTTCCTCCAATTTATTCTCTAAACAGCAGACAAAGTGGTTACTTTAAAACAAATGAGATCATGTCACTTCTCTGCCCTAACCATTCCGTGGCTTTCCATTGACTTGCAAATAAAATAAAAACATTATTTTCTTGGCATACCAAACCACTTTCTATTTTTCTGATTGCAAACTTGATTTCTTTTTTTCCTTGTTACTAATTTTCGAATTCACTGGCCTGGACTCAGTTTCTAGGAGGTGAAAGACTCATTCTCCTCTCTGATTTTTATACATCTGGATTCTTCTCATCTTTCAGCTCACAAGATTAATGTCACCTTCCCATAGACATCGTCCCAGAACATCTATACAAGTATTCCACCATCCATAGTCTCAGTTACAATATCAAGTAACTTCTGTCTTCAACTTCTTAAGTTTGTGATTATGTTAAACACTATTTATTTGTGCATTTTCTATTTCTCCTGAAAGTGAATAATTTTAAGTCTTTAACAATGATTTCCCTAATAAATAAACACTCAGTTATGTTTAGAATCCACAGGGGAAAAACAAGCAGAATATTGCACATCACATAGCAATATATGAATTAATACTTGTAGAAAACATCCCCACAAAGAAACAAAACACTAAAACACCAAAACAAAACTAATATGAATGTTTATTTATACAAGAAGGCACAGAACAGAGGGAGGGGATTGTAATGGAAGTAAGATGTTTCTGAGCATATATTGTTATTAGTTCTGAATTAAAACATGCAACTTTTTATATATTACAAATTAATTTACATAAAAATGCAAGTCGTAAAACTGGAGGACAAATTAAAACAAATATTTCATGTTCATTATATAATCTCACAGACAAATCATTTTAAGAAGATTCAGAAAATAGTATTTCGGCTATATATATTGAAGGAAATGTTTACAAACAAAATAAATCTAAGGTACTTAACCTCATTCAGTTTTATTGCTCTATTTAGGATATTGTTATGGTAATTCAAAATTTTATTTATATGTATTACAGAGTAAAGCAAATAAAAAGTTAATAATTGTATAATTATCAGTGTAAGATGAGATATAAGCATATTTCAAAAAGTTAAAATTATATATGAAATTTGATGTCAGTTAAGTATTAGTTCATACTTAATTCTGCAGCTCTGTCCACTGAAAAGACTTAGAATCTATATCAACTCATTGGCTTTGTGCACCCACGTGTACATATCATGGTGTCTAAACATTATTCTCACCAAAAGTAATCGGGGCCACTTAATAGCTTGTTTCAGGTTTAAGGCATGAAATGCAAAAAATAACATAGAATAGTTTGCTATGCTAGAAATCAAGACAAGTATCAAAGGCTAATGTAAGCATGCCCAAAAGTCATAGTTAACAACCTTAAGGAGATCCCACTTCTAAAGCTGGGATAATTTAAGAAACAAAATTATTATATAATAATAATTGTAATCAATTTAAAATGTTAGATGTATATTTTATACCCATTGTTTTAAGATAGCTCTAAAAAAGAATGCAAAACAGGGAAAATCTTTATTATTTTTAAATATATCTAGTGCACCAATAATTTATTCAGAAAGTTGATTATAAATAAAATACAGGCATTTCCTCCTTTTTTCTCTAAGCTATAAACTTTAGATGGTTAAATAATCCTGATTAATGTGGAAAAGTTCTTTATATATATAAATTCCTGTTAACACATATAAAAGAAAGAATTGCAAGTTCAAAATTTTGCAACCACCACTATAATAATTATATCAAATAAGAATTATCAAAATACTGAAAAATATTTTGTGAGAAGCTAATGGGGTATGCTTGTTCTTAAAGACCAGAAGTATCACCCCAAAGGGTTATTTGCTGATATCAAGATGAAAAACAAATAAACAAAATATCATGACTTTACAGTAGGAAGAATGAACAAGTTGCCACTTCCTGAAGTACCTGTTCAACCAATAATACTAGGACAACCAGACATTAAGTGCCTCTTAATAGAATGCAGTACACTATACAGAACACCACCTATAAAATGTTCCTAACAAAATGCTGAATATGAATCTAATCACCTTTTGTAACTTAATTCTAGTTTATAGAAAATATTGGAGTGAGAGCAATAAAATTAAATGATACCACAAAGAAGTAACATGGGTCATTTTAATATAATCCATCATACTCTGTCAACAAATCAATGATGTAAAAAACACTCTTTCTGTATTAAAAGATTAACTGAAGAAAAATGACAGTAAAATGCAATATATAGACCTTGCATGAAGCCTGATTTGAACACCAAATATACAAAGAAATATTTGAGACAATTGAGAAAATTCAAAATATGGAATTGGTATTACTATATATGATATAAAAGGCTGTTGTGGTTCTCAAACATATCTTCAAATTTATTTGACACTACTTTCATTCAGAGACCGTATATATTCATCTCTCTGGATCTGGACAGGCTTATTGTTGCTTTGACCAATATAATGCACCAAAGTGACTCTGATATCTCAAGTTAAGTAATTAAAAAAACTTGTGTTGTTTGCCTAGTAATCTTGGGTTACTCACTCAACAGAAGCAAACTCCGTGTAGGAAGTCCAATTACCTGAGATTGCCATGCTGAAGAGGATGCATTAGGTATCCAATTTGTCAGTTAGGGTCATCCCTGGTAAGGTAAGAGATATAAGAATCAAACAGCCTTAAGTCCTCTAGTCTGTCCCATTACTAGCTGAGTACCACTGAATAGCCACAAGGAGCAAAAATCACCTAGATTTTTTTTCAAATCAAAAAAATCATCAAGCACTACTTCTTTTCCTAATCTTCTTTTCCAGAGATCCAGGAACATATTAACTTGGCTGCTGTTTTACACCACAAAATTTGGTATAGATTTTTTTATGTAGAATAGATCCCTGAAATGATTAATACTTGTTATTTTTTTTAGATGGGTGATAGTATTAACATTTTGAAAATGTATTTTTGCTGGAAATACAATGTAACATATTTAAGTATAAACTATTTAATATCTGGGATTAGGATAAAGCATATATGACTAAATAATTATTAAACTGATGTTATACATATATAAAAGTTTATTGCACCATACTTTACATTCCTTTGAATTTGAAGTTTTATAAATGTTTAAATGATATACAGGAGAATAATTAAATATTTCTGTTATATATTAAAGCAGGACAGGGAAGGGAAAGATTAAGTCTCCTTTAATGTTAATCTTGTTCTAGAAGAAAGCAAGAATTAACATAGTATTTGATAGAGTTAAAAGACTTGGTAAGAATTAAAGGTAGGATGAAGCTAAGATATGAAAGAGAACTTTGAAAGTTATCAAAATCCCCCACTTTTTTACTGCAATTATGTATTTTAGATGGGTGCACTTCCCAATAGTTTGTGAAATCATTTGAGCAAGGACATTATCTTCACCTTTGTGTTCTTAGTAGCTAGCATATTGCCTGGCATGTTTTGGGCACTTAATAAATGTCACATAAAGGAAGAAAAACTTCGCAAAAATAGGAATATGAGGAAAACTATATTGATTAGTTCAAAAACCCAATATCAGATCCATAGAGGGGAATGCATTGAGGGGTAAGTGTCTGTATTCAGGGCACTGTGCACTGGTCTGTTATGTTGGACTGAATATTATGGATGTGCAGACTACGACATTCAAACTGTACCATGTATGGATGGAGCTAGGACATGGACAGAGGAAAGTAAACACTGCAAATTAAAGTAACTTCACCAGCTATTGAAAACATATACAAATGTTTTTAGGTGCATACTAACTTTTCACCATGTTAAAAAAAAAAAAAACTGATAGTAGGAAAGGACTTTAGCTCTCAGAAATACATGCCATAGGCAGAAAATAAACTGGCAAAGGTGTGTCACGATGATGGCAAGCATCGTCATCACCCATACTTGAGTATCGGGTACTTTGCAATCATTGTTGCTAATATGTGCAGTAGAAGTATTGTTATTTTACCTTTAAAGATAAGGAAATCAAAGGTCAGGGATTTTAAGTATTTTGCCACAAATCTTACATGTATTATTGACATGTGACAAGAACAACAATACAGTTAACAACAATAAACCAAAACTGCAGCAAATAATATTTTCATTGCTCCAAGAGAACATTGAGACATGGAATCATGCAGCTCATATGTGGCTAAACTTTGAGGTCTTGATAACTCCAAAATATTTGCAATAAAATCAAAAGTGTAAAGTGATCTGTAATACCAGATTGAAGAATGTTAGTTTAGATACAATAAAAGTTGTGAATATTTACCAAAAACACCCCTGGAACAGTGGGTCAGAGGAACTGTCAGTATTTTTATACAAGGAAAACTAGAGGTTGTAAAATGCATTGTGATATATGTTACTTTTTCTGACCCTGCTATGGTAATAGCTAAAATTAATTTCTCAAAACTGAGGAATTTGGCAGAGGTATTTGGAGGTTAAGAATATCCCTATGAGAACAAGAAGAAATTTAAAAATATAAGAGAGATAATGAAGGGTAGAGAATCCCTGCTCACCTTTCCAGATGTCACAAAGTGGTGGCTCATATTTAAAAAAATGATAAAAAGAAAATTCCCCGAGGGAGGAATCAAGCCAAGAGCTTTAAAGAGCAAAATAGCTGCAGTCATATTTAAAGGAGTACACAGACTGAGAAAATCAAGGTGAGGACTTAGAGGCAGAAATTCATACAGAAACAGCAGATCTTTTGAGATAGGGTGATGAGAGCAGAAAGAGAAGGAAAGACAATAAAGAGCTCCAACAGACATGCGCTGTTGTGCAGGAAAACAAAGGACAGAGGGGAGCAAAGCTGTTACGGGTTAACTTGGCACTAAGGAAAACAATGGTGATGCTGGTGGTCCCTAAATAACAGGAGTGATCTTGGGAAAGAAACTTCAGAAATATGAAAGAAGAAGGAATCTGAGCTGATGCAAGGTGCCAACAAAATAATAATCAAGTGATTTATTAGAAACTACCAAAATTCAAGAAGTGAGTTCAAGGGAGAAAGAACTGCAGTGAAATATTTTAAATCATGCACATTTTAGATATTACTTACTAAAATATTAAAATAGTCATCGGTGGAATCTCAAGTTGTTAATTTTTTAATTGAAGGGTATGTATTAAATGTAGAGACTTTGAAACTACTTTAATTCCTAAAGTTTTCCAAGTGTAGCCTGAGACATACAATAGGCACCACAGTAGGAGGGGGAAAAAGCAGTTGGGCTGAGGAATCTGAAGAGACATTGTGTTTTAAGAGGAAAGTGGGAAGAACATTAATTTTATTTCCATGAAGCAAATGTTTGATTAGAAAAACAACAACAACAAAAACAGTTTCTCTTTGAGACCATCTGCCTGAACATTGCTAAAATATGTGAACACATTTCCCATCAACACCATCAGCTGCCCATACACAGTGGTGGGGGAATGTGTGTGAAGCGTGTGTAACTCAAGGTGCCAGAAAAATGAGGCAAGCCTGCTTTTCTAGCCTCTTTGTGTGTATAGTCTGAAAACTCTTTTACAAAGAGATTCTTAGGTACTTCCTGGCAAATAAAATATGCAAATGAAAATGGGATGCTAGTATATAGCCTGAAATGAATTTTGTTTCATGCAGATGACACTGCTTTTTGAGTTACGGGAAGAACACAGGGTGTACACGAATATGAATAGAGTTTTCCTTAGAATGGTAGAAAGCACAATTAAACAAATCAAAGTAGCAAAATCATAAATGTGGTACCAGATGCAAAAGTGGCACTATGAATGGAACACAGACAATGCAGAGATCAGTTCAAGGAGAATTACTGACCTGCGATTTATAGAAAAAAAAGGTGGTACAAAATAAAGTATGGAAAAGGAAAGTAAATGAAGAAATCAAGAGGAAATCTATTTGAAGATAGTGAAGGCTGAGTAAAAGCTTCCAGTGACAGGTTTTCTGAGCCTTAGTTTTGTGTGGCCTCCTCGCAGCACAGGGCACTTCTGGCAGGGTTTATAGTGTCCATTGGATACATAGGGATAAGCTAGAAGAGGGTCATACACCTGTCTAAAGGAGAACTATTTGTGTTTCCATGTTCCATAGTGAACTGTAACACTATTTTCGGCAACACACGTCACATTCCAACAGCTCACATGTAGAAATGAAGGAATGGAACAATTTTACTGAAGATAAAACAAAATTGTTTTGAAGGAAAAAGAGAAGAAATTAGGAAAAGTACATGGTGAAGTGGATGGCAGTGTAGAGTATAAAGCCTAAGATTTAAAAGAAAATGCTGGGAAAGTATCACACATGAACATCAAAGGAGATCTATCTGTATAAAATAGAAATTGATGATCTTGAGAATGAAGATTTTTAAAAAGGTTTTTAAACATCTAAGGAAAGCAGCAGAACTGGGTCAAAGGCAAGAAGAACTTTTGGAATTAAAAAAAACAACTTCTGGTTAAAATACATATACAGTAATGTTTGCCCAAGAGATGCAAGAGAAAAGGAAACCAAGGTGTACATACACAGTAACTATGAAGTGCTAAAGAATCAAATGGCTCAGGTTATAAAAATAATAGTCATGTCCTTGCCAGTGTGGCTCAGTTGGTTGGAGCATCATCCCATAACCAAAGGGTTGCCAATTCAGTTTGCTGTCAGGGCACATGCCTGGGATGGGGATTTAATCCCCAATCTGGGCACATACAATCCTGGTCTGGGTGCCTATGCTTCTCTCTAGCATCAGTGTTTTTCTCTCTCTCTTCTCTCCCTTCCTTTCTCTCTAGAAAACCAATAGAAAAAATGTATTCAGGTGATGATTAAAATAATAAGAATAACAACAATAATAATAAATGCATATGCCTACACATGCATCTATATATTTATGTTGCTGAATTGCTTATACACTCTTAACATGTGTTGTTTGATGTTTATAATAATCCTTCAGGCTGGAAGGAAAGTTATCTTAATTCCCACTTTGTGGTGTAAACACTGAGTTTCAAAGAAATCTATGACCACTGAAAACATAAAATAGCTATCAATCCTTGTTGTCATCAGCTTTGTTTATTTGTGAACTCAGCCTCCCTTTTCCTCTGGAAAAGCCAAATCAGTGAATCTATTAAAATTCCTGTGTCTGCATTATAAAAGCCTGTAGTAGGCACACCTGAACGATACTCTAGGTACATGTGTGCCCTTGAAGCCGCAGCTTGTCCATCTAACTTTACCCACATTAATCAATCTCTCCATATAGGTCTCAGTCCTGATTGTGATTTCTTCTCCAGTTTTTGAGAAGACTAGATCATGCATGACAGTGTTCCTGCTCTCTTACAAAAATCACCCATAGCTTATCTTTTGAGAACTAAGTCTTGCACATTTCCAAATTCCTGTTTAAGTTCTCTTTAACCCAGAGTACTTAGGAAAAAACACTATAACATGAGTGACTATTGGTATTGCACACTTTCATAGGAACCACATTTCTCACACCTTCTTGAACATAGAATGTAAGTCAACTTCTGGTCATCACTCTTGGGAGAAAAACATACTAGCCCATTTTTTTATCTTTAAACACTCCAACCATACTTTCCACTTTATTTGGCATCTTGCTGAATCTATGCCAAGTAAGAGATCTCTATGTCTCTTGCATAACATTTTGGTATTAAAAAAAATTCTTATATGCATCTATATGGTGTCTGTTCAAAGTGTGAACAACATGCAGAATCCTTCCTTCATAACTTTTGGTTAGGAAGAATCATGGAGCAATTAGATCACTTCTATTTAGGAGCAAATAGAGAAAGAGGGGATTTAACCATGACTAACCCTGTGCATTTCATTGTCATCCAACTATCCCATAACTTCCTTATTAACTCATGCATCTATTCAGCAAAAATTATATCTTCAGTAAGATAAGGCCATTTACAAAAATTGTGTTCAGACAGTATGGTAAACAATGTAGAAGTTCCTCAAAATTAAACATAGAACTACCATATGCAAACCCATTCCAGCAAACCCATTTCTGAGTACATAATATATATAATCTCCCCAGTCCGGGCTCATGCAATCCTAGTCTGGGTGCCTATGCTTCTTTCTAGCATCAGTGTTTTTCTCTCTCCCTTCCTTTCTCTCTAGAAAACCAATAGTACTCGGGTGAGGTACAGTTTATATATATACAAACATATAAAAGGGCTAGTATGTTTATATATATATAAACTTAAGGACTGTCATTTTATAGATGATTAGCAATGTCCTAATCATACTACAGTTCTTTATAATGCCATTTTAATGGCTGCATACCTTTCTAGTGAGTATAGATACATGTATCCATATCTTATCAATTTGATCATTTCCCTGTTTGGTATTCATATAACTGTCAAAATTTCATTATTGTGAAAGTGTTCTATTAAGTATACTTGAGGCAAACATGAACACATCTATAAATATTTCTTCTGAGGAATTCCTAGAATCCAGTTTGCAGGCTTCTAATTTATATGGAATAATATGGCTAAATCACACTACAGACAAATTTGAACTTTCTTTTTTATTGACAAGCTGTTTAAAATGCATGTCCATTTCTTTGTGCTCTTGTGAACAAGAGGCACCATAAATTGTTTTAAACAAAAACAAAATAAAATCTAAAAACTAAAGGAGAGAATTCCTGCTTATATTTTCAAATATATTTCTACTGGTACATTCAACTTTGTCTCTATATAGTATATACAGCATACACAATATAACTCTATTATATGTATATTTCTATTCTCTGTTCTATTGCTATATCTATCTATCATCTATCATCTATCTATCTATCGATCTATCGATCTATCTTTCTATTCCTTATCTGTTCCTCATTGATGAATCACCTAAGTTCTTAACTCTGAAGTTATATATGTTGTGAACACATTCCAATGTGCCAGGTTTTTAGTAATTCCAGGTCACCAGATTTTTCTAGATTTTCCTGTGATTGGCTGAAAGGTATCACTGAGAAGAAAGGCTGCAGATGAAGAGAGTTCATGATCCTGCAGCAATGACTAACCTAGAAGGAAGGCTGGTGGAAAAGTCTCAGGAGGAGGCAAATTTGAAAGACATGTGTTTTGTGGCCACTAAGGAGACTTCTGAAGGGAAGGAGGTTATTTGGAGAATAAACCCTTGCATTGAAGTGTTGTGATGGAAGAAGCAATACTGCAAACATGATTCTCACCAAGAGAAAATGTATTATGCTTAGCATGTACCATAGTTTTCAATACACATAAACAGAAAGGGTTTGAGGTTATTAATCAATCATGTTTTAATGCAAATAAGTTTGTGCCCATTGCTTGTTTTCCTGACGAAGTTACTCTTCAAAAAAAGAAAGAAAGAAAGAAACTCTGATTCATCTGAGTTTGCAATTCTTTACAATGTGAATTATTTATATGTCTGAGCTTTTCTTCCTGTTCCTATACTAAGAACCTGATGAAATATACTGCACACAGGGAAGGAAAGTACCAACATTTGTAAGAGACTTGAAGATAAGATGATCATTGCCAGTGTTAACTTGTCCTATGTCAAAAATATGCCTAAGGGTGTTGCTAGGGGACAAAATAAGGAGAAAACAGCATTTTCCTTGAAGTTCTGAATGGCTGCTGCTGTCACTGAAAACACAGGTGGTTATAATTATTACATTATTTTGACTACAAGGTCATTTACATGGACTTCTTGGTGAGGCCAAGGTCTCTACCACCATTTGTAATAATCATTCCATGGAACCATGTCTTCCAACATCATACCAACTGGTACATTTTTATTGTTCCTGCTATTTTCAAACACCAGTTCTAGTTGTTAATGGTGCTACAGAGAAAAATAAAGACCTTTCCTAATAACAAGAAATATGTAATCTGGTTTGGGGGCAGACTCTTAATTAGAATACATAATAACATATGATGAGAACCTAGAGCTCCAGGAAAGACCATAAAAAGAGAGCAAAGCACTGGTTTGCACATCAAATCTTAGGATTCCTCTTCACCCAGAACTCGATTCTTCCTGTATTTATGTGTGGTTTGGAAAAGAAGATATCGTACTAATTCAGAGTATAACTATCTTTACTGGAAGGAGATAGATGATTTTTTCAGCCCTAACAAAATAATGAAGCATTTAAAAATGAGTTATGACTGAGAATCATTTCTAGATCATGTTCACACAAATGTGTAGAGACCATGTATTTGCAAACAAGCTTAACTTTATTTCAACACGAAAGTAAGCCAGTTTTGATTTTCTAACCACTTTCTGTGCCATTTGCTCCAGGGGTTTGTTCTTAAGGTGTGTATTTTTAAGGGTTACACATGAGTGAATGACACTGGAGAGCAAGTGCAAACAAGAGTAATTGTTAGAGAAGTTGTCCTTTAGGGGGAGGTGCTTGTGGACTATATAGAGAAAATAAAATTTTCACCTTCTTGGAAAGAACTTTTTCAGTTTTGTAATATATGACTCCCTGTAATCCTTCTCCTAATAAAGTCTATAATAATTGTAAAATGCTTTTTGTGCCAGGTATATTAGAGTTCTTTTGTTCTTTAGAATCAATGGCCATGATCTTGTATGTGTGTTTATATGTGTGAGCTAAAGGGAGAGAGAGGTATTTTGTTGTTTTCCATTATAAATGCAGGGTATCCATGGCCTTTATTTGATAGCTATTTTTTCTTCTTTCTGGTATCATATTATTTATTTATACCCCCATGGGACATATACATGAGGTCTGTCCAGAAGGTATTTACATAATATGTAACATAGAGATATTTTCTGAAGATACAAGATACAAGAAAGTGTGTACATAGGACAGTGACACCTCAGTCTCCTTCAGAGTAGGCACCTTTGGACCTCACATAGTTTTCCCAGCCGCCATCAGCTGCCCCGCTGTATTTCCCTAAATTTCACTGATCACCTGAAATCAATTCCCTTTCAAAGGTGAGTTTAATTTTGGAAAATGCTGTAAGTCTCAGGGCATGAAATCTGGGCTGTAGGGGGTGGGGCTGAGTCACCTCAGCATGATTTGTTGTTTCAACAAAAATTCTCCATGAAAGTGATGCATGAGTGGGTGCATTGTCATGATGAAGCTGCCAATCACCAGTTGCCCATAGCTGCATCCTTTTGAATCATCCAAATAGTTTCCATGGAGAAATGTTCAAGCTTACAGCAAAATTTGATGTACATTTATTGTTCTACTTGCTCAGTCATTTTGAATGTGACTGCCACGCAGTACACATGCTCACTCAACAGCATCTACTGCCCCCACTGACTAGTACAGTGAAGTTGTCATTGTTCATGCATGTGCATTCGAGTCCACTCTCCTTGGCTGCCAGGTTCCATCAGTGTCACGCAAACTGTTTTATATTAACAATGGCTAGACTTTTCCTGGGCAGACCTCATGTATCCCAGCATGTCTATTAACCATCATTTTAAAGATGGCAAAATGACTAAATCTGAAAAACCTTATAGTTTGTACAGCACCTGGCTTTACGGTATCTAGAAAATGAATCTACACACATGTGAGTGCTCAATGGGTTTTTTTTTTCACTAGATTTTAAAATTACTTTATAATAAAATATTTAGTATTTGAGAATGCATTTTAAGTTTGCCACTGAAAATCACTGAATTTATATCCATTACCTTCCATATAACTAAAGAAGCCAGAATGTTTTGTCATTACTATTAAGCTGGAAAACCCTAAGAAATAAAAACCTAAGATTTCCTTCTGTAAACTTGATTCATTGATACTCTGAGTCTGAGCTTCAGTGATTTAATTTCTTCATAGACAGATTACTAGATATTTAAAATGACTTTCTTATTTCAGCTTTGCTAGCTGAAGGTGGAAGTTGCCAGATAAGCATGTAAGCATATTGGTCAATCTAGCTTGATTTCTTTCCTCCAGCAATGGGCAATTTTAACTTCCTATCACATTTATAGTCATTATATTTGAGAAAGGGCAAAATAGGTTAATGAAGTCATTATAATTTTATTCAAATGATATATATTTTTAAAGTTCAATTAAAGAAACAGATACTAAGCACCATATTTTATTGTCTTATGGAGACCATTGCTCTATAGCTCCTGTGGAAGACACACAAAAACACATTTACAAATGCTGAAATGAATATAAAGTCATTATCATCAGTAAACACATTCATAAAGTAAACTTTTTGTGAAAAATAGATGATTTTTATTGAAAATTAATTTGTTTCTTTAACTATTTCATCATATTTTATCAAATTCTGCCCTTTAAAGGATGCATATCAAAGTGGTTTCTAAAGAATACCAAGATGTTAGACTGAACTGAAACTTAAACTTCATTATTTAATAGTTATTTGATTTTAAGCAAGGTACTAAACCTCTTTAATTAGCAGTTTAGTCATCAGTCTCTTCATCTGTAGGATGGACATATTGATATGACTAGATCCCTTGTGATGGGAATGAGAAAATAAATATACAGTCACAGTGGTTGGCATAGAAGATGCTAATAAATTTTATCTACTACTATCATTGTTGTTGTCATCATTATTATTATGTCAAGGCCTTTAAAACTATGGAACTTTAGGAGGTGAATTATAGAGTCCCTTCCTCTAAACTTTTTGGTGAACAAGTGAGAAAGCAGAGATAATGTTAATATCATAACATTGCACCAAGATCTGACCTAAACACCTTATCTACATTAGCTCATTCATATTGTCAATGACTATTAGGTAAGATGTGTGAGAATACATTCTCATTGTACAGATGAAAAAAGAAGGACATCATAGGATAAGATATTCCTCAAAGTTAGATGATTAGAGTTCAGCTGGAATATGAAGCCACCAGTCTGGACCCGAGCCATCATTTTTTTTTGTTTGTTTGTTTTCTCTACAGTATCATAATGACATATACTTCTTACAAAATCTTGAATCTTTGGAAAACAACAAAACCTAGAAAAATCTGAAATATGTCAGAGTGTTTCTATCAGTACTTACTCCTTTCCTCGCTACAAAAATCTCAGGTAACAAACACAATTCTTTCCCATAGAAGGACAAATGGCTGTCTTTAACTGCATTCGATGCTTTTCCCTAGGTTTATAATTCAGCCACCAGGACACGTGTCTCTGTGCACAAAGTATCCCAAATTTCCAGTGTGGTGAGGAGTTGCCTCACAGAGTGCAATTATTATAGTATCCTTTGCCCAAGACAAGCAAAATTCTCAACCGTTTCCCCAAACACTCTGGATACTTTTGGCACAAATGATACGTAGTCTTCACCTAAGTTATTTACAGCACATCTGCCCTGGGCCAGCACCAGACAATTTAATGAGAGAAATTCAATGCAACTGTTCTCACTTCCTGGAAGTTTACAACATTGTTAAACCAACATTCAGCCAAAATGTACAATGTTATGTAATCTTGGATGAGGAATAATATCTGTCTCCAAATCGAACTTACATATATACATATATAAAATTATGGCATGTGATTATAAATATGGTGAAGAACTCTGCCTGTTTTAGAATTATTTTCTGCCCTCCTGTCAATGATAAGAATTCAGCCATTAATTTATTTATATGGGACGGGGATATAATTCCTATTTCATCCTTAAAGAGATAATGTATGTTCTGGGAATCCCAGGTTTATGGGGGTATATGTTGACTCTAAAAGTAAGTGGTTTTTCTTCTAAACACTTCTGACAATTTCCATACAAAGTGATTCTCTAATTTTATGCAGACATCAACTGAGTGTCCTACAATTAAACTCAATTCTGATACTACAACCCAGAGGTAGCGCAGATCCCACAGGTTAAGGGCCCATGACTGGTCACATCCTAAGTCAGTCACAAGTAGTGGATCCCTGGGTTATACACACTTCTGTCTGAATTAGCTGCAAATTAAGGGTCCCCATGAAACTCTCCTTGGGTTTGAAAATTTGCTGTAATGGCTCATAGAACTCAGGGAAACACTTTATTTACTATTTCCAGTTATTATAGAGGATAAACAAGCACCCGGTGAACTGGTCCACAAACAGTCCCCAGAGCAGGAGTTTCTATCCTCACAGAATTGGGGTTCACTTCCCTGCCACCATGTGGATGCGTTCAACAACCTGGAAGCTATTTGAACCCCATATTCCAGAATTTTTATGTAGACTTTACCAAGTAGGCATTATCAATTGTTCACTCAGTCTTCAGCCCCTCCCCTCTCCCTTCAGGGTTGGGAGTGGGGATGGAGCTGGTGGTTCAAAGTTTCTAATCATGGCCTGATCTTTCTGATGACCAGCCCTATCCTGAAACTATCCAGGAGCCCACAAAGAGTTGCCTCAGGGAAACAAAGTATGGGCCTTTGCCCAGGAAATTCCAAGGGATTTAGAAGCTTCTTGAAAGACATGCCTATCATCTCATTACTGAGAAAATTACAAGAGTTTGGGAGGTCTGTGCCAGGAACTAGGAACAGTGAGCAAATACATATTTCCTATTACATCACAGCCTCTCTGCCTTTTTCAGGTGTGGTAACCATGAGGTTGTGCTGATCAGATACTGTTTCAGGAGAACTTGCTGCAAGGATTGAATTTAGCCTCCAGCTGCTTCACCTTTAGCCACCATGTTTATGAGAGACTGCTCTCCATTGGCTCCTCTCAGCCAGTAATAGAGCACAGGGAAATAGTAGAGTCACCTCCACTGATGCAAAGCCCTTCCAACAGGAAATCTCGTTGGAGATCCTCAGAAAACTGGCCAAAACTTTCTCAAGAGCTGCATTTCATGCTGGGGCTCTTCCTGTCTAATCCTCATCCTTCTCCTATCACAGACATCGGGCTTGCAAGCTGTTTTAAGGATCACCCTGCCTATTTCTACTCTCCTCTTTTTACCTCTCCATTAGTTATGTTCCATCCCTATGTCTCCAGGATCCAAACTGACAGCAAGCCTTAAACATTACCTTTTGTCCTGTAAGAAGCATGACAAAGAGAAAGTTCTCTCAACTGTGCAAAAGAATAACTTTAAGGATCACTTACCTCGTGGCTTCTTATTTTCACTAAGTTTTTAACTTAGTTAAATATTGTGCATGTATCTGTGATATAATGAATACATTTAATAAATAATTACATTTAAATATGCTAACCATTATGTTCAGGTTTTGTTTGGTTTCTGTCAATATTTTTTTGAGCAGAAAGGTTGATATGGGACTTAGTCTGCCCTCATCCTAGATAATTTACAATCAAAAGCCACCTCTGACAATTGAGTGGAATTCAAAGTAACACTGTGATGATTAAAAGCAAACAAACAAATACAACTATTTTAAAATGGTTCAAGACTTTCAGGGGTCCTAGGGTTTTGATAAAAACAAAAGAAAATCTTGTCTGAAAGGATCTTTTTCCATGATGAAAGAATTTCCAAAGAGGAAAATAGACCAATTCACAAATCACAAAATCCACAAAGGAACAAATCACAGAAGAGTGGCAGCTCAAGAATCAACACAGGAAGATTCCCCAAGATGCCAGAAACACAGGATGCTCGAGTTAAACTTTAGGGAGAAGAAAAATAATCTCAGATTATGTAGTCTAATATGCCAGAAGAAATAAAGAGCTAAGGAAGTAGTTAGTTTAAAATCAAAATGAAAACTATGGTTAGAAAAAAATAATGAATTGTGATGTTAAAAGAAAGATTGAACTAAATAGATGAGATAGCACATAAATTGGGACAAAGAGATTAGGATTTAAGTGCTCTTAAATCCTGCTAATGATCAGGAGTAGGGTACAAATAACACTTAATAGAGATTTTGATAAGTTCACATACTAAAATTTCTAAGGTGACTAGTAAAAAAATCAAAATGGGGACTAACATAAATAACAGAGAAAAAAATCAAATGAAAAATAACCAAATTAATCTATAAAGGGCTAGAGAGGGTAAAAAGCCAGAAAGAAAGAAATAGCATCCTCGAGTCAAAAGTTAGGTTCTGAAGTAAAATACGCCCATTAAATCTACTAGGCAGGAGACATCTGGAACTTTGCCTTGCTTTGTTCTGAGGCAAAGTAGCACCAAAATAACTGAAATCATTATTAAATTACTCAGTCAACCGTGTATGTGAATGAGAAAAAATGTTCAAGGAATTCCCTGCACATTGGTCTATAAGCTAAAATCAATTCGAGGTAAAGATAAATGTAAAAGATAAAATTACAAAAGTTTTTGTGTCATTTTAGGGAAGTATACAATGTTGGGCAAAAGCAGGTTTATAGTTGTGAGTTAAAAAAGCAGTTATAATAATCATAACTTGTCTTTCTTCCACACAAACAACTGTAAACTTACTTTTTCCCACCCCTGTATTTACAAGTTGGGGATACCAAAACAAGTGACACAAAAAGCAGAAAACAAATAAATAAAACTACATGACTATGTATCATGACTATATAGATTATTGTTTATTGAAAACCATAAAAAAACATGAGTCTCTTATCTAGAAAAATTATGTTCAATACATAAATTACAGATGAAAAGTATTCAGATTATATAATAAAAACTCCAAAAACAAATAAGACAAAAAATAAACCAAAGAATAAAGACTCAAAGTACATTTAACAGAGTGGAAGATCTGAATCACCATTAAAATAAAAATATGCTCAAATGTATTAGCAATATAAAACCACAAACTAAAATCATAGTGTGGTACTGTTTGACATGCAACCACATTGTTATAAAAATTCATAGCCTTCAAATATCAAATATTAGTGATGACATGAAATGACAGAACTGTCATATGTTGCTGGCAGGAGGTAATGTAAATTAGCACAAACACTGGAAAATTACTTGGCATTATCAAAATAAAATGATGCCATATATGTCCAATGAGTAGAAATTCTAATCTTCAATATTAATCTGGAAGATACTCTTGTATGCGTACTCCAAGTGGCATATATATATTCATTGGAGATAAAGTATCCATCAGTAATTGAATGCATGAATAAATTGGGTTATATCCATACACTGTAATACTATATAGCAATATAAATGAATGATTTTCAGCTACCTGTAACAATGTAGAGGGGGTAACCTAAAGCTCAAAGACCTTAAGTTGAGCTAGAACAGTGTCAAGTAAATACATATAATTTAATTATATTTTAATAAATTTTAGAAGCATGTGAAATAAATGAGTTACTTAAAAACCCAAAGTGAGTGATATTTTTCCAAAGCAAATGAAAAATAAATCTAAAATCCATGATAAAAGTTCCTCCTAAAGAAAAAAAAGAAAGAAAATAAAGACATAATGGAAGAATGGGGGTACAAAATAATATGTTAAAGGCAGTGAGATTGCTTTGTCCCTTAAGAGAGCAATTTGTATATCAGTTTGTTTATTATGAGTCTTCGTACTCTATACCTACTTTAATGCATGTTTTAAATATAAAATTAATTTTAAATTAACTGTTTGCAAGTAAAAATATAATTTAAAAAATGAACTCAATGAAAAACCTACATAAATAAACATTAAAGTAAAGTAATATGTAAGGTAATTACAAAATGTATACATTTAACTTATATAAAATATCAGTTTAATTACATTGGCTACTAAAATGCTACATTGCTATGAAAACTCATACACTTAAAAACTAATTTATTCAAGTTCTAAAAATGCATTCTTTATTACCTCGTAAAAAGAAAGTGTCAGCCTCCTTTAACTTTTAGCTTAAGAAATACAAATTTTGGATCATGCCTAGCTTGAATCTAATTAAAGGAGATTTCAAAGACATTCTGCTTCTTTCCATATAAACTTTCTTAATACAGAGAATCTCATTAATATATATATATACAATTTAATGTATTGCCCATGCTTAGAATTCTCAAATAGCAAATAACAGAGCAATAATTTAAATTATTACTGCTAAAGAGATTAATTCCTTTCTTGACTGAATCCCAGAGTTGGGTAAAATCCAACTTGCAGACCTCATTTTCCCCAGTATATCTTTTTCAGTGAATTCACCTCAGTTGGAAATTGCCATTTTTTACTCTCTTTTTAAAAATTAGGTTATAAGCTCCATGAGAATAGGGATCTTATCTGTCCTATTCACCACTTATCCTAGGGTCTATCATAGTACCTAATAAATAGTAAATGCCTTATGAATATTTATTAAATTAACAAATGAGTCATAATCATGAGTTAGTGAACAGTGGAGGGATAAGATAAAAGATGTTTCAAAAGTGATATAAGGTACTAGTTCTTAGGCTTAAGCACCACATTATTCTAAGAAAATTCAATTAAACTTATTAATTTATATTTTATTTTTCATTTGGTAATAAATTTGCATGGTTCAAATATCAGTAAAATATTTACATTGAGAAAACTTGATTACACACTTACCTTTTCTACCAAATTTATCCCTTTCTACTCCCTAAAATAATTGATTTTCTAATATATTGTGTAATCTTCCAGTGTTTCTTTGTGCAAATACAGATATTAAAATATATATCTTAGTACATTTTAACTACATAAAAGTTACATATGTTATAAATACTCTTTTACCTCTTGTTATCTTCTCTTAAAAATAAGTACTAGGGATCTTTCTATATTGGCATACCCAGTATTACCTCCATTTTTTGTACAAGTATGTAATGTAGCATTCCATTTTATGAATGTACAATATTTCATTGAATTTATGTCCTTGTGTTGTTTTCACTATTGTGCTGTTAATGATGCTGTGATGATGTATAACCTTTTACATATATCATTTTGGATTTGTGCAGGCCCATCTGAATGATAAACTCCCAGAGGTGGAATTACCTAGGCAATTTTCATTGCAATGATACCTGATTCCATTTGGCATTGCCAAGGAGTAAGCCCATTATTAATTTTGAATAATACAGCTCTACAATGATTGTACTATTTGGTATGGTCAACTTGTGTTAATCTGGGTTTTTCAAGAAACAACTGTCAAAATGGGATTAAACATAAAAGGATTTTATTCAGGTAAACGCCTCAAAGTAAATAAAGAGAAATTCGGTAAATCAAGAGAAAGTCTTCAGACAGTGATGCTAGTCTTCCCAGTAAAAGAGAGGGAAAGGCTGGGAGAAAGCATCCTAGTCTGCCATGCTGCTTATGGAATGTTAGGCAAAACTGTCAGAATATCCTTGAGCCAATGTCAGTCAACACAGAGACCCGCTTTTTCAAAGAACAGATCTGTTTTAGAATCCTTGCTTGGTCTCAGATGCTGGCTGGAAATGGTCATGGAATGCCAAAGACCAGTAGGAAGGGCTATTGATCAATTATAATTCCTGTAGTTAGAAGTGTGTAGTTAGGCATGCAGCAAAATTACTAGTAAAAATGAGAGGATTAACTTTATGTGATAAACATACAATGCAATATACAGATGATGTATCATAGAATTGTACACTTGAAAATGGCATATTCTCCAATGTCACCCTGATGAATTTTATTTTTAAAAAAGGTGCTTAATTCTCCCTTCCTGCTGAAAATGGGGGAAAAGAATTTCTCCCTCTCCTTTGCTTTCAGAGCATTTACCTTAAAGCACTTTTTAAAATATATATATAAAAGTGCTTATTTATATTTAAATTAAATAAGCACTTTTTTGTGCTTATTAATTTAAGCACAAAAAATTCCCTAAGAGAATTGCAAAGAGTGAAATCTTCTGTCACCACATATTGGAACCAGTTTACCCTTTACTACCTCCCCTAACACCTTGCCTCTGGATCTATCTGACTGTTGTCTATATTTTTTCTTGTTTATTTATCTGTTGCTATCACTTTGAATTATAAGTACTTTCTTATCTAAATCTTCTGAAGACTAGATAGGCGTTTTGTCAGCTGGCTTTTGCCAGCTTTATGATCCAGGACTGTCTTGCTCTAGAACAAGGGAGTCATTTTTTTGAAATGTAAACATTATGGGTGATCAAATCCCTTCTTTCATCTTCTGTGGGAATGGAGGATCCTGACTTCAGTGGGCATCTTGCTCCAGGTTACGAAATTATTTCCTGTCATATTTAGAGATGAGAAGTTTATGTTTCCTCTGGGATTAAAGCCAATTAGCTAACACAGGTGGTCACACCCATTATCATTTAAAGTTAGGATGAACTATGAGACAAATGGTATTCTCTATTCTTACTTGAGAACTAGTTATTGTTTATCTTGAAAATATTTATGTAATATGTAGCATCTGCTCGGCTATATAATGTAAGATTTCCTTCTGTCTTTGCAATCTCTTAGGGAATTGCCTGTGATGACGATCACATTCTGATTTAATACTTGATGATGAAAGTATTTTCTTTCTCTAGTACCTTTGTACAGAGGATTTCAGTGTTGGGAAATTTTTTTACTGTATTTTTTCCAATAGGTGAAAAATAGATGGGTAGTCTGCTGTTAATTCACTTAACTTGTCGGAGCTCAGCTTTCCTGTCTTTAAATGAGTGTGATTTTACTTTACTACATCATGGTGTGGTAAACAGAGTCAAAATAAAGTTATGAAAATGAAGCACCTTGTAAATATGCAGTGCTGTATAGATGTAAATTTATTAATCTTTACTTTCATCAGCAGTAGTTGAAGGCACTGCTATGGAAGCTTTTATAATATTTGTTATTAGCAAATGCTCAGAAAAACATGAAATATACTGGGGAAAGGTTTATATATCATAAATAAATTTGGCATGTTATGCTTGCTACATAGTCCAGAAAAGCACTCTTATTAGCACTTCAATTTAACATGAATGTAATTTGCATGAATAGATGAGGGGAAACATTGAGTCCCTAATAGCAGAGAAGTATTGGGAGAAACATTAGAGATTTTGAGTAGCAAAAGGGCCTTGCATGCATTAATAAATAAGCTATTTGGTGATGGTAATTATAGCATTCAACTTTACCTTTGTATGATACAAGCATACGTGGGAAGATCAAACAGACATAAGTTGTGGAAACATGCATTAATATAGCATCATGTAATAGATCTCAGTCAATGGATTGCACTCACTTTAAATAGGGCAGGCAGAAAATTATGAGTTCCATACCTCTAAAAGGTTTTTCTTCACTCATTCTTTTTACTATCCTTGCCAAGTTCCAATTGTGACATAAAATGTTATTTCTTCAGTTGAATTTACTTTCTTCACTCTGACACTCTTAAAATCAGCTTTAAAGAAAACTGTTTCCTATAATATAAGCCTAGGAGCTCTGACAGAACCTCATTTACTTATGATATGAGCATTAGGCCAAGGAAACACATTTTATTTTACTTTATTATTTTATTATTTTAATCTTATATAGGTTTCAGGTGTACAGAATCTAATACACAATAATATGCAGAGTCTAGTATATCTTTAATCTTATATAGGTTTCAGGAGTACAGAATCTAATATACAATAATTTGCAGAACAAATAAACAAAATTGAAAAAGACTCATAGAGATCAGACGGGTTTGAAGGGCTAAGTGAAAAGGTGAAGGGATTAGGGAAATGAAAAACAAAAACAAGTAACAAAACATTATAGATATAGATAGCAGTATGGTGATAACCAGAGGAAAAAGGGGTGGGGGAGGGTAGAAGAGGGTATTGAAGGGATAAATGATGAAGGAAATGCCATTTAGATACCATTACTAGACTTGATAATCAGTGAAATAAATACCAATCTAAAGTAGAGGCACTTATACATGTTTACAACGCAGAATTCTCTATTCAAATTGCTTAGCACAGCCAAAAGACCAAATCTGGCACTGAATTCTGTAAATCTAGACTGAGATGTGTGTCATGATCTTTACGCCTTCCCTGTTGTGTTTTGCCCAAGGGGCACTTTTACTCATTCTGCATTCTATTTTGGTTACTTTCTTTGACCTTTCTTGCTTTCATTTCACATCTTTTGACTTACAAATCTCTTTCAATCTATAGTAAATGTAATGGCTACATAGCACAATTTTACTTCTCACCTCCTTATTTTAACTACATTCTCTCTACTTGTTTTTGCACACTACTGTTAGTATTTATAGCAGCATGTCAATATTATACTTTTCTATAACATATAATAACCAATACATTCAAAAAATTTAATCTTCCATTCTATACAAAGAAAACTACTTTGGTTTCAACTGAATAGGAAAATTTTCAAAAGAGTAGAATCTATGAACAAACTTTTAAGATGCTAAAATTTTATTTACTATTTAAAATGTACGGGCATTGTGTTAAAAAATTGTATTAGTGAAGACACTTGAAACAATCAAGTTGTTATATCTCTCCCTGATTTTAAAAAAATGTTTCTTAAAGTTTCATTTCTTAAAAATAATGTATCATATTTTGTCATGTATAATGTATACCCACATTATTGGCTCAATATTTCAAGAAAAAAACATTTTGTTTAAACTTTAATTAAATTATTTATTCATTTATTTATATTTAGGAACAGCCCTCACTGGTGTGGCTCAGCAGACTGAGTGCCAGCCTGTGAACCAAAGGGTCTCTGGTTCGATTCCCAGTCAGGGCACATACTTGGGTTGTGGGCCAGGTCCCCAGTTGGGGGTGTGGGAGAGGCAACCACACATTGATGTCTCTCCTCTTTCTTCCTCCCTCCCCCTCTCTCTAAAAATAAATAAATAAACATTTTTTTAAAGAAACAAAACTGATTATTGTATTCCAATATTGTATTATTATTTTGCATATGGATATTGTTATTGCTTTCTACAGTTATACTTTTAACACATAAATATAAATATAAGAATTAAAAACATTTATATAGATACAGAATTATTACTACCCATGTATAGTGCACATTTTTATTTTTTACTAAAACATTTGGGCAAAAAAGTATACATTATACACGACAAAATACAGTATGTATAGTTTGACCAACTTCAGAAATAGATATTGGGAGGGAAGATGGCAGCTTGGGAGGAGGAGTCTTGATCCCCCTCCCCAGTGCTCAGGGGAGAATTTGGCCGATCTGAGGAGAAACAGAGCAGGAGACCACGGATATCGCAACATTTATGAAAATAGGGCATCAGAAGTTATCCAGATATTGAATGAACGGTCGGTAGGAGGCCGGAAGGGACCCGTGCTGGGCGTGGACAGCCCCTGCGCCCCTGGGTCTGACTCTGGGCGCCCAGGAGAGAGGAGTCGGCGCCCCCAGTCAGGGGTTGGAAAGCAGAAGCGCAGGAGCTGTGCGCACCCACAGGGAACAGTGAGTACCCAGTCGGCCGGACCAAGAGAGGCCTTGCCGTGGGGGTGGAGTCCTTCCCGTGGGCTCCCGCACCCCCAAACAGGGGTGTGTGTGGTTTTAGAGGGGACTGAGACCCCACGGCCCATCCGGGAACAGGGAAGGGCTTCCGGCGCTGAGACAATTTGGCACAGGTGCACGCTCTGCAGGTTTACTCACTCAAACGGAGAACCCAGAAAAGACACAGCTATTCCTGGGTTCTGGGGTCCGCAGCAGAGGCAAAGGGAAGGGCACAACCCTTCCCAAACCCCGGAGGGTGCTTCTCGAGACCGGAGGAGAGACGGCACTTCCCGAGAACGGGGAGCCCACGAGGGGAAGTACGGGACCCCTGCAGTCCTGGCCCAGGCACCGTGAACCCGGAAGAGAGGTGGGGCTCCGCTGAGCATAGAGCCTGTGGTGGCGAAGCTGGGGGAGGGGCGCAATGCTGGCCACCTCTGCAGCTTGTGCCCTGAACCCAGACGGAGACAGCAATCCTTTCTGGGAAAAGCTGGTGGCCAGCCCTGAGTCTGACTGAGTTCTGTCTTAGAAAGCGGAAAGGCAGTCTTACCGCTCGCTCCTCAGCCTGCTTGAGCTGGCAGGAACAGAAACACTGATTTGGCCAGTCAGAAACCAACAAGAGTTTTTTTTGTGTGTGCGTTTCTTTTTTGTTTGTTTGTGTTTTAAATTTGCTTTTGTTGTGGGTGTTTCTTTGTTTATTTTCTCTCTCTCTCTCTCTGTGTTTTCTTCTTCTTTCTTTCTTTTTTCTTTCTTTCTATTTTTTCTTTTCTTTTTTTCCCCTTATCCTACTAATGTTTGTTTGATTGTATCTTGTTTTGGTTTATTAAGCAACTTTTTATTTAAAAAAAAACCTCTTTATATTTTTATATCTCTCAATTCCTTATAATTCTTTTCCATCCATCTTAGTGTTATTACTTCTGCTCCAAATCTATCTCTCCTGTAATATATCTTCTGGTTGTTTTATTTTGGTTGTTGTTGTTTGTTTTTGTTTTCGCATGCAAATTTATATTATCTTTTTCTCTCTTTTCTGACATTTTTTATTTCAATAGTATTTTCTTTTCTTTCTACATAATCTGCTTTGCTTAGCTGGTTATACTGTCGATTGATAGGTTCCCCCTATTATCACATTCACAATGTGTTGATAATTTACTATCCCTCACTTGGGTCCCATTGGTATACCACTCAAGATTCTATGCTCCTTATTCTTGTGGTCTAGATCTCATAGAATCTGCCCTAAGATTGTTGCTTCAATATCACAATAAATAAGACTTATTTCGTACACTTGTAAATACAACTTAACACCCCTTACAGATCTTGGCTCACTTCGCAATTTCCAAAACTCTACTAACGTAGGGGTTACCTCTATTCTTTTACACACTACCCCTATTTACTACTCTTTATTCCTACCTTACCTCAGAATCTGACCTCTTGCTGTCTCATAGCTTTGTAGATCCAACTAACAACACTTTTCTCTCCACTAAGAGTCTTATCTTTCCATACTTTTTAAAACGTAGATAGTGGGGCAGAAGATCACGGTTTACACTATATATAGACAAAGGATCTCCCACCTCTTCTCTACTGGCTGCTACTGTATATCATAGAATACTGGTTTGCTGTCTTAACCCATTTTGCCTCACTCCTCCAACTGATCACAAAAAACAGTAGGGGGAAGCTGTGAACACCAGGATACCCAAAAGAGACTACACCACTGATCCTCGCAGGTATTCTACCACAGAAGATCACACCATAAACACAAGGAACCAGAACAGACCAAGTTAAGAAACAGAGGTTAACAAGAAGAGTCTCAGAAACAATGAGAAGACAAAGAAACAATCCGCAAATGAAGGGAAAGGAGGAAGCCCCAGAAGGAATGCTAAATGAAATAGAGGCAACTCAACTATCAGATATTGAGTTCAAAACAATAATTATAAGGAAGTTCAACGAGCTCACAATGAGCTTCCTGAAACTAGAGGGAAGCTACACTGAGCTCACTGCAAACTATATCAATATGAAAAAGGAAATAGAAACTATCAACAAAGGCCAAGAGGAAATGAGGAATACAATTTCTGGACTGAAGAACACAGTAGAAGGAATGAAAAGCAGGATTGATGAAGCAGAAGATCGGATCAGTGAATTGGAGGACAAAGTAGAAAAAAACATTCAGAAAGAACAAGAAAAGGAAAAGAGGCTCAGAAAAAATGAAGAGGGATTAAGAGAAATGCAAGACAATATGAAACGTAATAATATCCATATAATAGGGATACCAGAAGGAGAAGAAGATAAGCAAGGGATAGAAAACATACTTGACAAAGTAATGAAGGAAAACTTCCCCAATTTGATGAGAGAAAAAGTCACACAAATCCAGGAAACACAAAGAGTTCCAATCAAGAGGAACCCAAAGAGGCCCACCTCAAGACACATCATAATTAAAATGGCAAAATTTCAAGACAAAGAGAGAATATTAAAGGCAGCAAGGGAGAA